>LZPO01066404.1:9018-42111 GCA_001675575.1 Neotoma lepida | reverse complement strand
CGCGCGTGCGCATGCACACAGGCACGTACACACGCAAGTCTTTAATACACCAAACTGTAAAATAAAATTGTTCTCTTTTCCAGAGTGTCCGTATGAATTCCATCATCCCTTCCAAACCATTTCTCTTCTAAGTTTTATCTTTTGCTCTCCAGGACCACTGGATGCAGCAGATCTGAGTTCCAGCTCTGACTTTCCTCTATGATGGACTGTGATCCAGCGCCCTCTACTGACTTCTGCCGGCACCAGAAAGGCAGAATGATGAGCAGACGTGCATGGAGACAAAGCATTCATATACACGTACAAAATAAGATAAATAAATCGAAAACGAAAATACAAATTATAGAGTAATCCTTTCACGGTTCTGTTCAATTACTCTAAGCAAGAGCGAGAAGAGAACCTGAGTCCGTGGCGGGGGGTTGGGATAGGAGGTGGCAGGGAGGGCGTGTCCTTCCTGAATTGAAGCTTTAGAGTCTGCGTGTGAGGCAGCAAGCGGAGGGGCTCTGCGCTGAATCACTGAATGGTGGTACTACTGCTGACAGGTGTTGCTGCGATACCCTCCGCAGCGGAGTGCTCAGACCCCAAAAAGCTGGTGTCTAGCTGCCGCCCAGAGCAAGGATGGGCAATCTGGTGAGTGAAATCTGGGATGAGAAGGAGGGCGGAATAGGCTGTCTGGAACCCATGGCTCTCGGGACCCGCCGAGCCAGAGAGGGAAGAGCAAGAATCTGTTCCTTGGAGAAAAGATATCTGGGACTTGGACTGCCTAAGTGGACCTGGGCCGGGAGAAAGCCCAGGAACGCGGGTCCCACGGGGTGGGCTGCTTTGCTCCTGGCTGCAGATCCCATTGCGATGCAAATATGGCCAATGCTCCATGGCTTCCGTAGCGTTGGGTATCCTCTGTGCTGGTCCTTAATCTGCATCAGGGGTATAGCCTAGTGATACTGCTTCTTACTGCATTCTTGGCCCTCGCCCGGGAAGCCATGAAGCATCCAACAGTGCTGCAGCAACCTTCCAAAAGGGTTGTCCGCTCCGTGATTGTGTTAAAAGCCAGGATATTTAGAGGGGGCAGACATTTTAAGTCTTCAGTACTGTTTACAAGACAGAAATTTTAAAAAGGATGAATGGGCATACGCCCTATTCTTTATACACGCGAAACTGGTAGAATTGGGTGAAAATCTAAAACCCGAGGTACTGTTTTTCATAGGGCTGGCAAGACCACAGGCCAGTTTTTGCTTTACCTTTCTTAACAAAGGAGAATGGTGGTGTGTGAGCTGGTGTCTCCCGCCCGGCAGCTGCTCTTAATCTTTAAACAAGGAATTGCTTTTCTGTTCTACAAATAAATTGGCAGGGAGGTTCATTTTTTCCAAGTTCCTGTGATTGTAATGAAGATACAAATTCAGACCTGGAAAGAGTAGGGAACCAGGAGATCTATACTCCCCTCAGGTGCGTAACTGACAGGTGAGACCCAGACTATAATGAGCATCCACCTTCTCGGTGAAAATTATAGGAGAATTTCTTTGTCTTCATAATTGGACTCTCTAGTCAATTCTTGATTGGTTAATCTTTTAGCATCTGTTAAATTCTGAGCACTGTACTGGCGTTTTAACCGTGGAATTGTTACCNTACCCCTGTGATATGACAGCAGCATTGATTTGCTGTTTTTGCAGCAGGCAGGCTCCTAGGATCTTTACCATTCAGAAGGCTATTTTAGATTTTTGAATATTTGCATCTGCACAATGAGATCTCTTGGGAGTGGGACCCAAGACTAAGAAGGAAATTCATTCCTATTTTATGTAGATCTTATATACAGACCCTCAGATAATGTCTTGATTATACAGTTCCTTCTGGTGACTATGACCATCACATGATGTCGGGTGTGGAATTTTCTATGGTAATATCATATCAGTACTGAGAGGTTTCAGATATTGAAGCATTATGATTTTTCAGTTTCTCACCTATGCTCCATTTATCCCTGAGATTAGCACTGTCATCAGACTCCAGAGAGGTTAAATAATGTGTCTTACCTAATATATCTAGGATTCACTTTAGGCTGGAATCTGCCCTGGTTACCACCCAGCAATTTATGCTACCTCCCTGAGAAACAGAAAGGCTGCCATTATCCTGCACGAACCAGAGGATAATATAAATAAATACTATGTGGATNTTTAACAGTGAATCCTCACTCTTGACCCCTTCCTCCCCAATCTCTGTGGTTTTGTTTTACACCGTACCCAGGACCCACTCCTCAGTCTTATTTGCTTTCTCTCTCACACTAAAACATGGATATTTTTCACTACAAAAGCCAGATAATAATTTTCTTATTACAGCTTTTGCTAGGGCCTGGGTTTCATTGTGAGAGAAAGACATAATAGGTAAAACAATGCTGTGGAATTCGCACACCATAATCTGTCCCCGTGATTTCCTTAAGGTAAAGTAAAATGTATTGACCCCCTTGGTGCAGAGCCAGTGAGTACATTTGCTGGATTTTTCTAGCTTTCCTACACAATAAGGAAGGATGGAGAACAGTCTCAGCAATATAAAGAAAAATTTCCAGAAGTCCCTAGGGTACTTCAGAGCTAAAGCCCTTTTGAAGGTGGTGTCTGTGAGCATGAAAGGGGGAGGCAGAGCAGGTATTGTAGAGGCCACATCCTTTTAAAAAGCTCATCACTCTTTACTTCCAAAAGGGTAGTGACTTTGTCGTAAACCTTAGACTAATGAAATCAAGAGGAGTCATAAGATAGTCATGGCATATTCATGGTATATTTGAATATTTCAAAACAAATTGTCCATGTAAATAATAATTTGCAGCAATAATCATCACTCAGATCATGAGATTTTTAACTTCCTGTAGCCTTAAAAATGTTAGGAAACCCAACTATACCATATAGATGGATATCAATGCATACACCTTTATGGCTCCCTGTAGGGTACAGGCAGAAAGTCTAAGAGACTGGGGCTCCATAGATGTAGATATTAAAGCACTCAGATATGGGGTGACATTGGAGAGGGCTACAGGGGTGAGACCTCATCTCTCTCAGGGCATACATCCTGGAAGATCACCAGGAATACCAGGACAAGGACTGTGATGGAGGTTCAGGGTCTATGGCACTTTCAGTGGGTCCTGGCAGAGCTAAGTCTCCCTGACTGTAATGCCACAGTTCTCTTTCTCTCTTCCTCCTCCTATTCCTCCCCACCAACACACACACCTAACTACCTACAGGGTGCAACTGGCCTTGGGAAAGCTAGACATACTTTGTTCATATTCTATGATCCCAAACCACAGACCCTGGCCAGGACAACAGGCTTCTTTTGCTATCTAAACCCCAAGGAAGATAGTGTTGATCTTTACCAGGTAATTTTCTGCCTCTACTTATAAAGGCACTTGATTAGGAAAACTCAAGTTTACATAACAAGATTAATGTCTGTGACATACCAGTTGTCCTGACTTGATGTGTCACTTCTCCCAGTAACACTTCCTCCATTAAGACATCAAGTTTTAGGTCAGGGCTATTTTGTAAGAGGGCATACAGGATTCCAAACAACAATTCCGTACAGTGGAAAGTAAGGGGACATTACAATTGGGGTGCTCCCACTGGGCAGTGAAGGGAATATAAATCCTTCTAGCAGATTGAAATTATTTCCAGATCTTCAAACACATGTTTCCTAGGGCTGGGTGTGGCAGCACATACCAGTAATCCTAGCACTCAGAAGACAGTGACAGGACAATTAGCAGTTCAAGGTTATCCTTGGCTACATACCAAATTCAAGGCTAGCCTAAGCGATATGGTATTGTATCTCATCCCACTCCACCATGGCTCATTTTTTTAAAGACTCTACTCTGTTTGCCTACCATCTGACCCAAAGCCCACAGGAAAACAGGTATCATAAGACAAAGAGACATTTTAGGGCAATGAGAATGACCTGCTTTAGAGGTAATGTGGAAAATACACTCTAGAAGTGAGTGTATCTAAAAGCTGTGGCAAAAGCTGGGCTTAGTTCAGGCACACCTTGAGAATGAAGAAGAGAGAGTCCCTCAGGTGATCAACCAGCCTTTGACAGCCACTCCGATCCCAAACCCCAAACCAAGGCCATNTAAGTGGTTATAGTCAAATGGTTTAGAAATAAGCTGAAGCTTATCATGGTAGCAAGGACTAAAAACATACAGATTCAGAATGGGATGTCCATTCTGGGTTTGTTGTAGCAATTGGCTGGAGCATGGATAATGTGGTTAAAATATCCTGTTTAAACAACTGGATTTGGTGAATTTTGACATTCTTGTGGGTCAAGGAAACAAAGAGTCAAATGACAGACTGACAATTACATAATCTATGCCCCCAACTCCAAGAACACAATGCTCTCTGGGAGTGGTATTTTCAAAACTAGCAAACCATACTGCAGTATTAGATTTTCCTATCCACAAAGAAGAAGGAAGAGATTGACAGTCTTGGGAAGTGTGTAGGGAAATGCTAGGCAGGTAACCAAAATATTGGGGAAAAGTCTAGGGATATCTATACATATATTCCTATATACAGAAGATATAGATATATAGAGAGATAGATATATAGATAAAATCTCATAAATATTTAAATAAAAAATGAAAAAAAGTGGCAAGTCATGTAAAGATGAATTTAAGGAAGATTACTTTAATAGCATAAAATATTTATAAATATGTAAAATAAATTAGTAGAGTAGGGGACTCTATCTGCTTTATCTATCTCCAAAACACCAGTCACAGTGCCTTGTATAGATCAAACTTAATAGATGATGGAAGAAGTATTGCCAAAGGTTCAGTTAGAGATGCATGAAGGTTTCACAGTGAAACCTATCCTTCTGTACAAGTAATTATGCTAATAAAAAGAATTAAATATACATTCAATTAGAACCAGGACAAAACATCCAGTGACATGAGATGAGACCAGAGTATTAGAACAAGAAGCAAGGACTTCACATGGGAGAATTTATTGTGTGAAGTGACTAATTAAATGTCTGAGAAGGAGAAGAGTGTGACAGCCAGTGAAATTTGCTTGCTTGGAAGATAAAGTCCAGAAGAAACGCTTCTCGGGATGAAATGATGATGAATTTCCTGTCATTCATAAAGTTATTAACCATCTATTCCGTTGATTCTTTCAATTGAGAACATTTTAGGCAGAAGGAAGATGTAATGGAGCTAGCGTAGAAGAGAACTTGGCAATTTGAAGAGATTGAAGGGTTGGCAAGGCAGAGCTTGATATACAAGGAGGAGACACAGCAATATGAGGTCTGAGAGTATGTGTGTAGGTGCTGAGCTCCTAGTAGTAGGAGATGGGCATCTAGGACTCCATGAGGCATCAGGTGGGAACTTCTAGACAATTTCACAATGGCTGTCAGGTTGCTTGGTTCTGGAAACATCATTAAACGTGATCATCTTATCCTGACAAATCAGCAAGAGCTTGATAATCCTCACAGTCACAGTTTTGGGACAAACAGTGCACCATAATTTTATATTTGTGCCTACTTTCTAAAACCAACAATGCTTTTGCACAGGGCAGGCTATGTGGTGGTGTGGTTATGATTGTGAACTTTGTAGCCAGTGCCTGGGTTTGAGTCTTGCCTCTACCACTTCCTAACTATGCTACCTGAGGAAAGCCACTTCAGATCTCTCCTTCACATTCTTCATTGTGCAAGCATTGATATTAACAGCACCTGCTTCATAGGCCCTTGAAGTGTTGGGTGAAGTGATTGATCTCAAGTGCTAAGAACATGCACCTGCTAAGTGCCAGGTACATAAAGTGTTCAATAAATGTTAGTTTTGTGATCGCTAGAAATTTAGTCACCTAATGCAAAGTAAAACTTGAAATAAATATTTTTTGATACATTTACCTTGTATGTGTCTAATCCAGTCATTTATTCCTGTCCCATGGTCTTTCAAACCAGTCATGTACNTACTACCTTAGAAGAAGAATGTTATTACAAAAAGGCAGAGAACTTTCAGAAAACAAAGTTTTGCAATACCAATGGCCTAGACATTCAAGCTTATAAAACCCCACAGGCTGAAAGAGGAGGGGAGAGTTCATTCCACAAAGACTTGAGTAATTTCTGGGTGGTGGAAGAACCAGCTTTCATGACCCTGGGGAGATAAGTGTTTTCCAGACTGGAAGAAGGGAAGGGCTGACTAGTGTCTATGGCCAGACACCGCATGTATGAAAGAAGGAGCATTATACCCACCACCAGCAGTAGGGAATAACAAATAGAACCTGTGCAGAGGTCTTGAGACTCAAAATAAGACAGGATGCAGCGTAGCAGAGTGCCACAGGCACTTAGGGAGAGCAGGAATGAATTTCCTTTGCCCAACACAAGAAGAACCTGGGATAGTTTACAAGAACACGAGAGAACTGCAGTTTGCCTTTGAAGCAGTAACTGTTCAAAGGATGGCCTTGGAGATTGAGGGAAACACGGCTATCTGGCTATCTTATTGAATACAAGGTAGAAAATGGTTGTAATGAAAACCTGGTAGCCCCATGCTGTAGCTTGGTGTGCTGTAAGCCCCCCTAAGTTCCTGGAGTGCAAANGCAATCCCAGAGATGGGGACCTTTATAGAGTGTTGGGGTGGTGGGAGGTTGAATGGATAGAGAAAGTACAACATTTATTGAAATGAAGTTTTCACCTCCGGTTGGAATGGCAATGTGAAATAAAAATGAAATTCAGTTCATGAAAATTAAAGAGGAAATTGGCATGTATTACATTCCTTCAGTGTAAAAAATACAGAATTACAGCCATCAAAATGGCTCAGTGTGTTGAGGTGCTTGCTGCACAAGCCAGGTGACCGAGTTCAGTCCCTGAAACTCACGTCAAGGTAAAAGGAGAACATCAAATCCCTGGAGTTGTCCTCCGACCTCCACACATAGGGGATAACATGCAACCCCCCATCCATATCATGTGTGTGCATGCACACACACACACACACACACACACCCCACACACTCACACACACACACCACTGACAATGAATTAATTAAAAACATAGAAATATTGGAAAGCATCTGTCTTCTTCTTGTATCCCTTAAAATGAGCATACTTTAGACACAGTGAAATGATTCTGAGGCAACTGTAATGGACAGCTCCTCTGGGCATTCTGTCTGTAACAAGGCAATGTCCAGAGTAACATTCCCTTATATAGTGCTGGGGCATCTATTAAAGCAGAGGATTCCTGGGCAAATACAGTAAAACAAAGCAATGAAGGAATAAACAAAGTTAGTATTAGTACTAGTTTCCAAGTATTTAAAAATTTGGTCACATTTTCAGGAATGTCTGCCTCAGCAAAGTCCAAAGACAATCATAAGTTTGTGAAAAGTGTTTTCCTTTTCTGTTTTGTCCTTAATATTAACAGCAGCTGATTATCTGGGAAGGGTAAGTTGTCTGGCATCTGAATTTTCTGTATTTTCTCTATTAACTTAAGGCAGTTTGGCCCAGAGAGCCTGTGTGTTCTAGACTTTGCTCTTGACAATGGTAGCTTTAAATGCAAGACTCACACTGCCAGGGCAACGAAGAGCCACACTGTAGCTTTTTCCTCCCCACATCCTGAGTACTCTGTTATTTCAGTCCATTTATAGCATTGGGTTCTGTTTCCAGACAACTCTGGTGGGTAAACACTTGGACTTCAACATTTCCTGGAAGGTATGACAAGGACGCTTTCCCGCCTCTGTCCCAATGCAATCCCCCATTTCTATCGTTTGCTTTCTGTCTTTAGGTATTCAGGAGACCTATCTGCCATCTCTCCACCTACAGCCTGATTTGGGGCATGGCAGCAGTAGCGCTGTGCACAGCTCAAGGTAAAGACGCTAAGTTCTTCACCCGGTGGGTGGAGGCTGGCCACTTCTGTGTGTGCTAGGCTAGCCCCTTAGTCTGCATGAATTCTGCAGCATGCCATCAGCCTTGGGATTGGTTCTGCCCACTTCCCATGCTCTTGTTTTCAAAGTAGCAGGACAATTTGGGATTCAGAAGCTGTTCCAGTACATAAACCAGACTTAAGGAAAACATCCCCTCCCAAGTGAAATATGACGTCAGTTTTTTACCCACAGAACTGAGTGGGGAGGGAACCTTAAAAACAATTCCCTGAACTTGATTTTAAGGACCGGGGAATATTTGGAGTGAAGAAACAGATTTATTCTTCCTGGAAAACAAGCTTTGAAATAGAGTTTATCCATTTTTTACAGAAAGTAAAATGTAGAAAAATACCAACTCTCAAGTGCATAAGCTTACATTATCTCCTATTCAAAAAACATGCTTGTGCCACCTTCTCTGAATTTCCTAATTTTTCTTGTTGTTTAAGGGAGGTCACTGTCAATTGATGCTGGTTTTGTTGTTGTTTTGAATAGCTTTTGGTGTGATGTCATTCATCATTAGCCTCCTGGCGAAGGCACTGCACACGAAGGACTGGCAAGCTTCACACCCACCCGTAGCCCTAACGCACTATATCCATTACAGGATTTACTGACTGAGTAGCAGAACCGAAAAGGATTCCACACAAGCACCAAAGAATATGTTTCCACTAAGGGAGATCCTCTGCGGTCGAGCATAGGCTTACCCACATGTTCAACTCTAGTTTCGGTCCCCTTTCCATCCTGCATTCTAAAAGCAATATTTTTTTCAAATATGTAAAATCTCCAAAACTTTTCAGGGCACCTCAACCTCATCAGTAAGTTCTGCATTGCAGAACTTTCCTTACCTTCAAGGAGTTCCCATCATTAAATTACAAGCTAGGTAACACTTAGTGGTTCAGGATATATTGGCTCCTATGCCCTCCTGTTCTCTGATACTCTAGGGAATGTTTGTATAGCTTTCTATTTCCTGTTTATACTTGTTAGTGTTTCTTCTGTTTGGCTACCCATAAAGAACAAATTTTATAGGTTTTGTGCAAGTCTGTATGTTCTCTATCATTTTATTGTTTAATTCCCTGCTGTTGTTTGATGAGGGAAGGATGAGGTTGGGAAAAGTAGGCATCTATTCATTTCCAATCCCTTTCATTTCCAGTAAATGTAGTTAGTATCAAATCTGTCCATCAGAGAAATGCTTTATCAAGTTTTACAGACGCTTAGTGCGTTATGCTCTGGTTACCATTTGATTATGATAATTTATGAGTCTTGCTATGAGTTTAGCTGTAATTAGAGTTAAAAAGGATTGGGGGACTTTCTGTCTGTAGACAGTGTTCAGAAAGAGTAAATTTTTAAATTGCAAGTTCAGTTTGGAGAAATAGTTTATGTGTGCTTTGAAAAGATTATGCATTCTCTCACTTAGTAGTGTACATATCTGAGTAATATATATCCATACATATATAAACATATGATGGATATATAAACCTAGTACATTCAAATTAAATATGAAGCCACAGTAAACATATTTTTAAATTTTATATGTTATACTTGAATTTTTGCCTTAATGATTTAATATTATTATTAATATTAATTGATATTAATATTAATCTTCAATGTGGAATTAAAGATTCTGAGAGATGTACAGAAAACTGTAATATTATGACTGTGGATTTATAAGTTGCTATTGTAATTGCAGAAGTGCTTGCTTTATATATATCAGGGTTAGATTGTCAGGTACATGGGGTTTTATTACTAATATGTTGTCTCATGTTGGATTGCTCCCCTCATCATTTTATAGTTCTTTTGTTTCTCCACATGAAAAGTGCTATTGGGCTAATGTTAGAATGCTTAAGTCTTGTCTTTGAATTTTTCTTTAATCTTTTGCCTATAAATACACCAACATGTGACATTCTGGGAGAATGCCATAGCCAGGCCTTCTGGCCTACTAATTCTTCATTCAGTAGTAGCCATTCTGCTAAGTTGAACAGTTTGTTGAGATTTTGTATTTCCTGTTCTCCAGATCTCTGATTTCCATCATTTACAATGTTGTTTTTACTCATCCATATTCATGCCAAAATGCTTATTGATTTATGATGCCTGGATTCATTTGATGTGAGTTCTTGGGTGTAGCATTTATTACTCTTCATTTATTATATCCCTTTTCTCAAATGTTTGGTAATTTGCTGTTGGTTATTTCTTATTACATGGATCCTAATACATTAAGTCACCTGTCATGTATAANTGGCCTGCATTGCAGAGAAGAAATAATTGCCACAATACCTATTGAAAACAGGGAACATGTAGATTATCAGTTGAGTGTCAAAATCTCTTGATCGTGTTGGGTACATCAAGCCTCCCAGCGCATCATCCTCTCCTTGTGTGTCTGTGCTCAGTCTTGCTTTCCAGAGCCTGAGCCCTCTGTGGTGCTCCCTTTCTCTGTGGTGTGTGTGTGTGTGTGTGTGTGTGTGTGTGTGTGTGTGTGTGTGTAAAGCACCTAAACCATTGCTTAAACTGTCCACTCAACCTGTTGCCCTTTGGCCCTTCTTTGTTGCTGGCTCATACTTCACTAAGCATGAACTCACCAAATGATCTTAATCTGTCTGGCAGTTTTCATGCTCAATCATTTTACTTATTCTCCAACTCACAGGGATTCCTCACAATTTCCGGTTACTAAGCATTTTCTTGTTATTATACTCTGCCTCTGCTTTTAAAAGTCAAACAAATACATTTCTCTACTAACATATAGGCACATACATACATTTTGTTTTCTCCTTTGCCCTTTTCATCCTTTTCTGTATTTGAGTTTCAGCATATATTCTATTTGTTACCAGGAATACACGTGGTGTGTGTGTGTGTGTGTGTGTGTGTGTGTGTGTGTGTGTGTGTAATAAGGTTCTAAAATAGAAATGTTCTATTTTGTTCCGTAGTGGAAGTGGTGACCCAGGATGAGAGAAAGCTGCTGCACTCACCTGCATCCTTGCGATGTTCTCTGAAGCTGGCCCAGGAACCCTTGATTGTGACATGGCAGAAGAAGAAAGCTGTAAGCCCAGAAAACATGGTCACTTACAGCAAAGCCCATGGGGTTGTAGTCCAGCCTGCATATAGAGACAAGATGAACATCACTGAGCTGGGACTCTGGAACACAAGCATCACCTTTTGGAACACAACACTGGATGATGAGGGCTGCTACATGTGTCTCTTCAATACTTTTCATTCTGGGAAGATCTCAGGAACAGCCTGCCTCACCCTCTATGGTGAGAATCTTTGAGAATACATTCTCTCCTTTTCAGAAATACTATTTCCAATAGCATTGGGAATGTGATTGGAGTGCCTGGATTTTCTGTGTCATAAGCATGGACAGGTTCACTAGATTGCTCTTAGCCTTTCATGCCTGCTGTAGCTGTTATCACATAATTTGGAGAGCTCTAGGCACTGCACTAAATTGTTTGGCTGGAGCTATCTTCTCTCTGGGGTCTTGCTGTTACCAAAATTGAAGACAATGATGTGGGCAACAAGTTCTCCACAGCAGTGATTTGATTTCTGACTCGATGTTTGGAAATGTGTAATGTGTTATCTCTAGAGCCCAAGACAATTTCTGGACCTATTGACAGAGGCAGATTAGTCTAACCTGGAGCCAATACGATGTCTTTCTTGTTTTAGTTCAAGAAAGCTATTTCAAGATTACTAAGGGCACAGCCAGCAGAGGCTTTTCATAATGGACTAATGTCACTGATAATATGACAGGATACAAAGCATTCTCTAAATGTCCCCCAGGCTTAGTATGGTGAGATTATTTCCTCGTTGCTGACACGTGGCTGAAGCATTAGGAAGTGGGACTAAGGATAACTTTGTAACATCGCACATGAGGTAGTGGTTTTAGGAGGGAGAAGAAAAGCCTNACAGAATCATTACAAATATTGAAGCAAGGCTTTAAGTATGCTAAGAGGCTTGGCCATGGGAAAGGAGGGGATTCACTAGGTAAGAGAAATGTGAATGCAAGACTTCTACTTACTTTGTCTATGGTAGACCCTCCAGTAGTAAGTCAGGCTTTCTTCTTGGTTTCCACTTCTCTGTCTGTTTCTCTCATTCCCTTCCTTCATTCTCCTCATCATCATTTCCTCCCTCCCTCCTTCTTGTCTTNTTTTCCTTTCTTTTTGCTTCTCATTTCTACACCTTTTTTATTTTCTATAGTGTTTCTTTTCTCCTCATTTTTTCTCTAACCCCCAAACTGGAAGTCCTGTTCTCACCCACAATAAATGGCCCTTCTTTCTATCATACTCATAAAAATCACACTCATTTTTCCTTACTTTTCTCTCTCCCAGAAAGTACTGCTGCTTGGAATTTGGGCATTCTTCTACAGTTCCCCTTCCCCAGCTGCTGTGATCTACCTATCTCTTGAATCTACACACACAAACAAGCTTTTGCTTACCACTGGCTTCTAATTAACTTGTGGGCTTTGAAGCCAACTACAAAAGGATTGGTTTGTACAGGTTGGCAGAAATAGGGTCTACATTCCTGCAGAAANGAAGTCGTTAGCTTGGGAGGCCTTTACAAGGAGAACAGGTTGAAACTAGTGGGAAAATTATATCTTCTTCTTTAAAACAATTTTCCCTACTTTGTCAGATGATCCCTGAGGCCTTTCCAACAGTCACTCTCTGATTTTCCTAGTTATGAACTCTGAGTTTTTAGTTTGCATTTTAGGTATGTCTTCCATCCAAGCCTTTTTTTTTTCTTTATGATTCTCCTCTCTATCTCATTCAGCTTTTTGCAGAAAATGGCTCTGGAAGCTGTGCCCTGCCTGGTGCTTCTAATAGGTGCAGAATACACACATAGAGGTGTGTGATTAGGGGATACTGTCAAATTATTTCTGAGAAACATCTAATAGAAGATGCTCACACATAAAATACAGAATAATTAGATTTACACTCTATGGAGGTGAAAAATATCATTTCATATCTTCATCTTTCTCTCTAACCCCGTCAATTATGTTAGAGACAAACTACAGACATGGCACTTCTCATGAAAGGTTTAGACTCTGCTGCTCTCCACTGGAAGAGCTGGGATTCAGAGAAAGGGCTGTCATCTTGTCTGTCTAGCTCGAATTGTCTTTCTATAAGGATCTTTCCCTCATCCCTGTGAGAAAACGCAGAACCCAGGCGAGGTGCTTAATTGATGGCAGGCCTTGTGTTCTTTCTTTTGTCCCAGTACAGCCCATAGTATTCCTTCACTACAACTATTTTGAAGACCACCTAAACATCACATGCTCTGCGACTGCCCGCCCAGCCCCTGCCATCTCCTGGAAGGGCACTGGTACAGGAATTGATAATAGCACTGAGAGTCACGTCCACTCAAATGGAACCACATCTGTCACCAGCATCCTCCGGGTCAAAGACCCCAAGAATCAGGTTGGGAAGGAAGTGATCTGCCAGGTTTTGTACCTGGGGACTGTGATTGACTACAAGCAGTCTCTGGACAAAGGTAAGAGAGGAAGGTGGGCAAAGGAGACTGGTGCTTCTATGTTTATGGACCTGGAAGACAGCAATGTTCTTCATAGACTTTGAACTGCTCAGCAAAGGCCATAGTTAGAGAGAGAATGAGCCAAGTGTAGAAAGAACTGAAGGAGCAAATAAAGCAAGTTTTTCTGTGGTCTCCCCATCCACAGAAGTGACATTCTACATTCTAAGACCTCCAGCAGTTGCATGAAGCTGCAGAGAGTGTTGAACTATATGTTTTACACACACACACACACACACACACACACACACACACACATCCCTACCTATAATTAAGTTGATTCTCTAATTAGGCATGTTAAAAGATTAAACAATAAACACCAATTAAGAAAATACAATTACAGCAATCTGCTTTAATAAACATTGACTATAAGCATGCAGTGAAAAAACAATTGATCTGAAAATCAAGGCAGCTACTCCATGACTAACAGAAAGCTAGCACACACAGTGTAGATACACTGGGCAATTCGCATCCTTTGTCAGGTGGGATGAGATGATATGAGATGTGATCACATTACTCAGAATAAATGAGCTAAAATTTGTGAACTGTTTCTTTCTGGGATTTCTTTTTTATATTTTTGGACTACAAAACAGCTAACTGAAGTTTCAAAAAGAAAAATTTATCAGAAAGGGTAGATGGGAAACAGCATATTGCTTTATATACCTATAGTTGATATCCATAAACATGGAACTATTTTCTAGGCAATTACAAAACTGTGTGTTCAATACTCCAGTAAAAAAGCCACACTAGACCATGAAAGTATCAAAGGTAAAGGATATGGGTCCTCAGATCATTCTGGAGGATTAGGAAGGTTTCCTGCAAGACCTCACGTCTGTGATAAAATATTTGGATAATCTTCCCTGAATAAGGCCCCATCTGAAGGGTCATCACTCTTTCAAGAGAAACTGCTTACCATTCATATGTTTTTCTAGTCTCTCAGATGATGCTTTCCAAATGACTCTCTCTGGGACTCATGGATACAAGGTGTGAGAATTATGTGTAAGTGACTACAGAGGGCTTGATTTCAGAGTGAAGAACTTGACAAGCATGGCTTTCTGTAGTTTCGAAGTACTAGCTCTGGAGTTGGCACACGGTGATAAGCATCCTAAAATGATGGCAGCTGTGTGGGGGCATGTTTCAATCAATACAACCTGGAAGAGCTGGCCATGTCACCTTCTTGTGCAATGGCCTCCAGGAAGTAGCTCCTACAGAAGTGTCTGGGCTCCCTAAAAANTCAAGGCTAGTTAGAAGTTGGGTATTTAGGCAAATTTTGGGCAAAAAGGCTTGTGCGTTGCATTTGGACTTTCGTGAAGAGAGCTTCAGGATCAGCCAAGGTCAAGAGCAAATGTCCTTGAGAAACAAGAACTGGAAAAGGAAATTCTTTTCCAAGAATTCTGAGTTTGACTTACATGACATGAGATGATGGCTGTTGTTTGTACAGCATTTGTTTATTCTGTGAACATTTACTGAGGATGCAGAGAGCACTACNTGCAGCTCTAGAAACCATGGAAATGAGACAAATCCAAAAGCTTTCAGTTCAGTTGTGAAAATTCTGCTGTAAAGAAGGTGCTAGATGCTTCCTTTCCCTTTGTGTTATCAACACCAAGGAGCCAGTGTTTAGCTGAGCTCCACTGGGCGATCCTAGGAAAAGATTTAGTAATGATGACATAGATTGGAAGAAATGTAATAAAACATTGAATGAATTGCTTCCAATGATTGGCATCATGGAATTCATGATTTTTCCCTTTATAAGTATCAGTATATTTAAATTTTTCTTTAATAAACATGTCATCTTAGTGTAACCTATGGCAAAGAATATGAGTTTTGGAGGCAAAAAGATTTGACTAAGCCTTGGCTCTTGTATTTTCTACCATGGTATTGAGCTCAGATAGCCTCCCAGATTAGGAGTGGTTTCATTTTGATGTCTGTAAGATATTAATAACATTTAACTTCCAGAATGTTTTTCAGGATTAAATTAGTTGACATTGGCAAAAATCCTATTGTATATAACTGCATGAAATGTGCTGGCTGTTACTAATATCTAAATGTTTTACAAATCCTATGAGGTTGTGACTAGAGACATAACTAGGTATGTACTTAAGGGTAATTTTAGGTGAGAGCTCAGTTGTCATTAAAAGTCATCATAATTGTAGCTCTGTGGCATTCTCACTTTTTGCCTTAGCGGCCTCCTCTTTTGACTAACTTCCTTCTGCCTTTCTCCCCTTGCTTCCAGCAGGATTTTGGTTTTCGGTTCCACTGTTGCTAAGCATTGTTTCTCTGGTGATTCTTCTGGTCTTGATTTCAATCTTGTTATACTGGAAACGCCACCGAAATCAGGAACGAGGGGAATCGTCACAGGGGATGCAAAGGATGAAATAAGGTAAATAGTTTTCCTTTGTAATAATTTGGGGTTATTTGAATATATGAATAAGGGGGAACAACACTGCTATATTTGTTTATAAGATACATAATGGTTGATGCTGTTTAAGAAAGGCTCTAAGCTCGCTTTCTTGTAAGTGGACATTTCTGCTTTTCATTTTCTAGGGTATTTTAAAGGTTATCTCATAAGTTAAGAGTAAGAGTTCTTAGAAAGACAATAGGAAAATTTTGATTAGATCACAGGGGGATCTGGTGAAGCCAAATAAAGAAATATGGCACCCATACAGGGACCTCTCCAGCAGTTAACAAGGCCAAACTTTTCTCATTGTACAGCAACCACAAGCCATCAGACCAATTAAGAGACTGTGAAATTGTCCCATACCATCACTCATTAAAAAGNACTTCCTATGATACACTCTCAGGATGCCTCGAACACTATCAACATACAAGTGATTCACACATATAGTTGGTATTTCATATTATTCTGCCTGTCTTTCCAGATTGGGAATTTCTCTTTATCCCTTCATAACATTTACCACAGCATTATATATTTATAGCTATATATGTGATATGTATTTCTCAATAAATGTTCATTTATTAAATGAATATATGGAGCTAGCATGAGTAGATTTTCTAAGGTATTTTCCCATTTCTCTTCCTCTTATTGTAACTCAGTACCACATGAATGCCAGCCAAGTCTTAGACAATGTAAGGCATCAGAAAGTAAGATTGCCTCTAAAACAAGAGAAGTGAGCTACATTTTGAGATAGAATTAAATTTCTTTGTTTTCTGAAGGCTGTGCACAACCTATTAAACACAAAGCTGCATTTTTTTTGTTTGTTTGTTTTGAAATGGGAATTTCCTAGGGTGAAGGGGTAACATGGGAGTTTCTTCCATCTCAGACAACTGTACTTCAGGGTCAGGAAAGAGAACAAAGTTTGGTTTTGAGTGATATTTTAGAATTTAATTTTAAAATTTCCCTCAAATTCTACCTTCTTTTCCTTTTCACTCTATGTTTCATGGGTTACTTTTCCTGTCCTCATAACTTTTGTGACCACTTTCTCTTGCCCATCTTAAATCAACACCAGATCAATATATAAGTTCACAAAATAAGCAACGAGCCTACAATGTCACTGGCCCTTTTTCAAAAGGAGATGAAAGGATTTGTTCTGTCTGCAAGATTATAGATCAGACAATCTCATAGCGTATAAACATAAGCCATAGAACATGAAGCTCTCCCCACGATATCAAAGGCAGAAATCTCTTTGATTCTATTTATCCAAACATTTCAGTTTTTCAATTAGGAAATGGGAGCCCAGAGAGGAAAGCCAGCCTCCTTCTCACAGGTCATGGACAGTTCTCATAAGCAGATTAGAAGTAGAGTGCTGCTCTCCTGACCCTCTCCTGACTCAGAGAGTATCCCAACCCCTCTCCTGACTGGGAAGGAGCTCCTGCTGTCAGTTACATTCATTGTAAACTGTTCTATGTTTCAAACAAAAAAGTCTAACGTATTCAAATTCATTTCTTAAAGTTCATTTTGACTAAGAGTTATATATGTTTAAGCCCAAGATAAATTTCACTAGATAGTAATATTTCTTGGGTCATTAAGCAAGTTGTAGATTTTCTGAGGAATACAATTGCTAAATGTCAAAAAGAGGCAGTTTATGTCTGTGCTCAACTTTTGCCTCATCTAAGAATCCCTGCTCATATTGAATCTTGTGAGTACTCGGATTGCCATTTGTTGGCAAAGGTTGACATGACATATGACCACTCAGTTAGTGTAGTTGGAAGTTTTCCTGTGTCTCACCTGATCCTGCAGCTGCTCANACCCAAGTAAACACACAGAGGCTTATATTTTTTATAACTGTATGGTCTATGGCAGGCCTCTTGTTAGCTAGTTTTTATATCTTAAATTAACCCATTTCTATAAATCTATATGTTGCCTCGTGTTCCGTGGCTTTACCTATGTGCTATTACATGCTGCTCTCTGGACAGCGGGATAGCGACTCTCTTCCTCTCCTTTCTCTTCCTGTCTATCTGCTTGGATTTCTGCCTGCCTCTAAGCTGCCTTGCCCTTGGACAAATGGCTTTATTTATCAACCAATCAGAGCAACACATATTCACAGCATACAGAAAGACATCTCACTAGTTTGGCTGGCCATCTCTGTACATTTTCCCATCATGATCTCATTGTCTCTTGCTCATAGAAGCCCTCCTTTCTCTAATGGATTGGACTTCTGGAGCTCAGCCAGGTGTCCGGCCATGGATCTCTGCATCTGCTTCCATCAGTCACTAGATGAGGGCTCTATGATGACAGTTAGGGTATTCAGCCATCTGATCACTGGAGTAGGCCAGTTCAGGCACCCTCTCAACTATTGCCAGTAGTCTAAGGTGGGGTCATCCTAAACGCCTGAACTGTGGACCAATAGCTGAGGAACCCCATCCCATGGTACTGGACTAGGCCCTGTGGATAGGCAAGACAGTTGTTTAGCTTGAACTGTTTAGGGGGCCTCCAGTCAGGCAGTGGGATCGGGACCCGGCCCTGGTGCATGAGCCGGCTTTTTGGAGCCCAGTGTCTATGGTTGGATACTTTGTGCAGCCTTGGTGCAGGGAGGAAGGGCTTTGACCTGCCTCAACTGAGTGTATCAGGCTCTGCTGACTCCCCATGGGAGACCTTGCCTTGGAGGATGTGGGAATCAGGAGTGGGTTGGGGGAAAGGCTGGGGGGCAGGAGGAGGGAGGAGAGGGGAATCTGTGGTTAGTATGTAAAATGAATAGAAAATCTCTTATTAAAATAAAAATAAAGACATCCCACATCAGGTTAGTTTCTCTAAATGTTCTTATTTTGAGTAACTTAATTTTATTAAGATTTCAGAACATAACAGCCATAGGATTTGATTCTATATATTTAAAGCTACTAAAACCAATGCCAATTATTTTGCAAGCTCAGTTTCTCAGAGCCAAGAAAATGCTGGTTCACAAAGAACCATATTTTAAGCTATGCAGAAAGTTGTGAGAAAGAGAAAAAAATCAAAGAATATAGTGACATTTCCCATTTTTTTTGTGCAATGAGTTTTGGTAGTTAGTTTCTGAGGTGGGGCGTAGCTCTGCATTTGCCTTTCATCTCGCCCACCTTTACTTCTACCTTTTCACTTTTTCTTCCTCTCATTTTTTGAGGTCATAAAACTTTTAGGTATGAAAGGAAATGCAGTTAGGTAAAAACCAACAATGGGGTTTTAAACCCAATGATCCATAACCTATGCTATGAACCTGCAAGAGGAAATGAGAAAGAGGAACTGAATGTGTNTGTGTGTTGGGAGGGGGTGTATTATATGAGTGTGTGTGCATGCACGCTTGCGTGTGCTTTGAAGGACAATAAGGAGAAAGATGAATGACGCTTGTACTTACTGAATCTGAACAGACTCATCTCCATGGAGGGCTGAGTAGCCAGTAAGAATGTGTTCAGTTAGGACAGCATTTGTTTGCTAAATGACTAAAACAAAACTCATTTTAGATCCCAATCTCAATCCATTGTCCACGAAAGTGCAAACAAATTTAGTTTTCCCGGAGGGGAATCTGTAATAACTGCTGTTGCCTTTACCTAGAGGTCAGCCTACCTCTTACTCTTCTTGTCATTCTATAAAATTTGGGACAGTGTCCTGTGCTCTCTTTTCTGCTGTACCCTGTGCCCTGGAGGAAGATATGATAGTTATTAGGCCATTCCCTACACCACTCTTAGCAGGATCATCACAGTTATTACCCTTATGAGACTAAGAAGCCTTTAAAGAACATGCTTGCTTTGCTTTGTTTTCCTTAATCCACTATTTTATTACTGAAATAGAAAGGGGGAAAGAATTTAAAGTTGTCTAGGGGAATTTTCCACCATCCCATAATCATTCTTTCTAGTAAAACTTGATGATGTAAGTTCATACCTTCTCCACATAGGACAATAAAGGTTAATCTGAGGCTGAGAACAATCTAGCATTTCTCAACAGGAAACAATGAATGAAACTTTGGGTCCCCTTTGAAGCAGATCACAGTAGATATTGCTTTGTGTTACAACTCTTTGTTTTGAGTTGCTAAGCTATTTTCTTTACTTTGGTTTGATTGATTAAAGACTGGGTAGGAAACAAGAGAACACAGACACTCGTGTGAGACATATATTCTAGACTTAACTTTTTCTCCAAGTGCTAGCTATTTCATATAAGGTATATTTTTTAACCACATAATTTTTATATTTATCTAGACTTCCTTTACTTTCTAGTAACCTGAGCTATGAATGNGCTAATGGCAATATATAATAATCATATTAATAATTCACTATTTCCTGGATAGAAGCATATGCTGACTCCTATTTTAAGCTCATTACTCTGTCAAGAAACAAAGATATTCATTGAACAATTTGTGATGATACAATTCATCATTAATTGGAAAGAAAATCCAAAGAACATTTATTAGTAAAGCAATTAGGCTATAATTGTTGCTAAACAATTATACTCATGCTCTCCAGATTAAAAGGCTGGGCGAGTGAGAATCCCTACCCCATTCTAGAATCTTCATAGCCCTAGGAAGGAATATGTTACTCTATATGAATGAAGCAATGGGGAATCTTTAATAAACTATTCTGGTTAGTATTGCAAAGAAAGATTCCAAGCCTTTATGAAAAAATTTACATCTTTTCATGTGTAAAAATGCCACTCATCATTCTAAAACGGCATGACATAATCTGATCACTAATTTCTTGGCCACCAGGCTCTTAAAGCATAGGTTTTTCTTGCATGAAACTATTCTTTGCTGTTCTCCAACATCCTAAGATCATGTTGACACAAGTGACCTAAATTCTGAGTTCCACTCCATGTCAAGAACATCTCCAGGAGTGAAGACATCTTAATCTTCTACATAGCAATCAAATGATAGTTTAGTTCTCAAATGAACATCCATCTTCTTAGTTGTTTGGCTATGGGGATTTTTTTAAACAGATCACCTGTCCATATTAGTGTAATTTATTATACAAGTTAATTAAATAACAAAGATTAGACAAATTTTAAGCTGAGCAATCCTCTAATGTGGTTGTTTTGAATTTTAGCTTATGTTCCTTCCTTCCTGCATTCTTTGGAACTGCCATGCCCCTCACCTGTGTAGTTTACTGCACTCTGAAGGTTGGCTGAACAGATCCACACTTTTAGTCCACATTATTAGAGAAAGCAAATTTATGTTATTTAAATCGGAAGAGGTTGAGTTACCGAATAAAAGTACACAAATGACTTAGCCAAGAAAAACAAATACTGTGTTTTCTATTGTTTCTTTGTCAAATTATCACAAACTGAGTGACTTATACCACAATAGTTCATTTTTCTACAATCCTGTAGGTCAGATATCCCACATAGGAATCATTGGGCTAAAGTCAAGGTGTCTTTAAGGCTATCTTCCTTCCTGCAGGCTCTAGAAGAAAATCTATTTCCTGTGTTTATTCATGTGTTTCAGACTGACCTCATCCATTGCTTTTATACTCCCTTACATCTACAGAGATAGTGATGGCCACTTAGGTCATTCTCAAACTGAGTTTCTCACTGGCTCTCCTGCCTCCCTCTTACCCTCATAAAAACATGTGTGGTTGCAGTAGGCCTATCTGTGTCTCTGGCCAGTAATTAAATTGCACAGAAAAAAAAAAACCCTCTTCCATGTAAGGTATTACATTCCCACATTCCTGAAATAAGGATGGGAATGGTATAGAATACCCCTGTTATGCTACTACAAATGCAAAAACAGGCTTAAGTTAGTAGAGAGAAGCTGTTGCCTGGCCTCTGAGTACAAACATCCAGTACCTACAATTCCTTAGCCTCAGCTTTGTTCAAGGCAATGCTGTATCAAACAACTTCAAAACATGGTCAGACCCTCTGAGCACATCACTTTGGCTTTCTCATTTAAGCTTCATCCCCCTCCAACAAAACAAAACTTTGTTTCCAATATTTTTTAAAATGTATTTTGTATTTCAAACTATAACATAAAACTGTAACTTCTGCTTTCTGTTCTTTATTAATCATCACTAACTGTAACATTACCAACACTGGTTCTTTTCATTGGAACCTCAATTCTTACCTACTTCCTGCTTTTCTCTACTCATGTGCCCCTCACAGCAGCAAGTATTGCTAACTAGCCCTAATATCTTAGTCACAGGTAAGTCCACTTGGACTCTCTGTAAGAGCAAGGTAAAATATTACACAACACCATACATCATGATATTAGATAGGAACAAACTGGTCTTTCCCATCTATTGTAACTTAATAAGAGGGAAGTTTCTGACAAGACAGCACATGTGTGTAATGTCAACAACTGAAAGGATAAAAGAAAGAAATTTCAATTTTAAGGTTAGTCTGGGATATGTAGTCAAAGACTGTCTAAAGAGAAAAATATGAAGATTTCTGAGTCTCTAATGTTGAGAGAATAATGTTATGAGGCCATTGTAGATTTCAAGCACCTGAATATTTTCTTTATAACTTTTTACAATCTCTACCAATAAGCCTCAATTGTTGTCAATAGCCCTTATACAACATAGCTCTTAAAATAAAACCCCACGGGACTAATAAGTACCATACTTATGTTCTCTCTCTCTCTCTCTCTCTCTCTCTCTCTCTCTCTCTCNCACACACACACACACACACACACACACACACACACACACACACACACACATACACCTCAATGTAACAGGTAGAAGTATATCCTCATGGAGATTTTTTTTCCCACAACTTCAATACAATCTTCTGCTGTTGTTGTTGTTTTTGTTTTTTTACTCTAGCCCCATGTTGGATGCCAAAATGTTGTTGGTTGTTTTTTACTCTTTACTCTTTAGCTCTTTTAGGGGGCTCACCACCCAGCTCTTAAATAAATCACACACACACAGAGGCTTATTCTTAATTATAAATGCCCAACCTTAGCTTGGCTTGTTTCTTGCCAGCTTTTCTTAACTTTAAATTATCACATCTATCTTTTGCCTCTGGACTTTTTCCTTTTGTTACTTCTGTAATCTTACTTTCACTCTTACTCTGTGACTGGCTGTGTAGCTGCTGGCTGGCTGGCTCCTTGCTCCTTGATTCCTCTTGCTCTCTCCTTTTTCTCCCAGATTTCTCCTTCTATTTATTCTCTCCACCTGCCAGCCTCATCTATCCCTTCTCCTGCCTCGCTGTTGACTGTTCAGCGCTGTATTAGACCATCAGGTGTTTTAGACAGGCAAAGTAACACAGATTCACAGAGTTAAACAAATGCAACATAAGAGAATGCAACACATTTTTGCATCATTTAACAAAAGTTCCACAGTATAAACAAATATAACACATCTTAAAATAATATTCCACAACAATCTTCTGTTCCACAATAGAATATTATGGAAGTATCTGCAGATCAGAAAGCACCACAGTACAGTCTATTTTTCATTTTAATAAACAAACCAGACAGAACTCACCATGACCTGTCAGTGCTCCCAATTCTAAGAGTCTCAGTGGTCCCTGGCTTGTAAAATGTACAACTTTCCCTTCATATTTATACAACAAAAAGAAAAGATTAGCCTTGTATTTTGTAAGTCCTTTGAAGATTATTTATTTTTACTAAATATTACTGGGGTGTTTCATCTTCAAAAAATATGTGTACCAATAACTTCAACTTGATTATTTGTATTACTTCTTAGACCAACAAAATTGTATAAGTGACATATAATACCATGCTTTGAATGTATGTACAAATTGTGGAATAGCTAAATCAAGCTAAGGAATACAACTTCTTTATTATACTTTAAACNTTTTGTATAATGAGAATGTTTACAAGCTAAAGTCTCAGTAATTTCAGGTGCTTGATAACCTTGTTACTAGAGTCATCATGAATTACAGTAGGTCTTTGGACTACATCCTTTAGTCTAACTGAAACAGTTTTATGTTTAATGTTTTTGTGTAATGTTTTAACGGTCTATTTTAGCAAAGGAGATCATAAATGACATACAAAATTGGCTATTTTCTGGTCAATCATTCATTTTATTCGCAACTGTAACCACTTATTTAGTGATTCCAATAAAGTCCTACTTCTTTATAAAGTAGCTGGCTACCTCTGGACAAACCATTCAACATTTCTATGCTCCTTTCTCTGCGTTAGGAAAGTAGGAGTAATTACTGTAATTATAAGAATGTTGTGAAGACTTTAAAAGAAATGCATGCAATTAGAAAAATGGTAAAAGTCAACACTAGCTTAGGCNATAGCTGGTAGAATTGCTTTTGCCTAATTATTTAGTACAAATGTTTTCATCATGGTTAATTTCAAGCTACCATCAATTTAACCATTGGCCTACATCGTTTAAGCTCCATTCACACCGCTGTGTCATAGTGAGTTTCCAATAAATGCTGTTGTTACTAAGTCTGTGGTCCTTTTTGGTTTTATCAATGTGTATTTTCATCAGTTGCACAAATGATAAAAAGGAGGAAACCTCAAGGAGGTGAATGGAGAAAAAGACATGAGGATTCCAGCAAGCTGGGTTTGAAGAATCAGAATCCAGAAACTGATTTGAACACAGGAATAGGAGTAATTGGAATGGAGAACACACGGTATAAATTTCACCAGCAGGTTTAGAAAAGTTTGGAGCAAGATAAGATGAGAAGGGAGAGAAGACAGGAGGGATATATGGTAAAAATTTATACATGTTGGAATGAGTTTATGATGCCTAACATTGATTTCTTTGATATTGGCAATGTAATTTGTTTCATTTTGAAGATGTGGAATTATTTTGGTTAAACTGAGTTCTTTTTCCGGGGGAGAAGGGAGCTAGGATGATGGGAAGGCTGGTTATTTATTAATGTTATATATATCAGACTGAGAAACCATAAATGAATTAGTGCATAAGGAAATGATGAAAAAGTGAAAATGGATTTGTGAGGAAACCATAGATGGCATACAATGAATGGGAAGCAGCAGTCATTTATAAATACTCTGAGGAAGGCTTCTCTGAGGTGGTCATACTAGGGATCTGGCAACAGAAAACAAGCCAGTCATGGAGGAGAGCAGAGATAATTGAACTCTAGCAAAAGAATTACAAATGTGAAATCTTAAAGAGAGAAAAGCCATTAAGATTTTAGAACAATCCTACATGAAGCACNGTCTGAGGAGGGTTGCCCATCCAAATCCTCCCTTGTAATCTGCAGTAAAGGAAGTGTTTGTTGAGACTAAATAGATGGTATGGTAACAACTTGACTGGGTAAGTTCATGTCTGTTAAGTACAATAATTAAAAAAATAAATTACTACATACATGTCTGCTCTTTTCCTTTTATTATAATAATTAGCTTGTATTAAAATATTGAGCCATGTTAGGGGGGGGAGATAGTGCTTTCATGAACCGTTGATAGCTAATGGTGCTGAAAATGTTGGTATCTAAAATATGCATAATTTTGGAAGATCCAGTAGAATGACCTCAGAGAGAGGAAGGGAGGTACCGAGGTTAAATTCCAGGTCTCACTAACTCCATTCCTTGTGGGGGAGACTGATATCCTCCCACTTTATGTGCTAGAAAGTTAATAACCCTTGAAAATATTTNGGTCTACTTAATGACTATTCCCAACCTGATGTCCAGCAAGTTACAAGCCAGAGAAAACCAAGTTTAGAAGTCTCAGTGAGACACTCTCTGATTGTTTGGCATTCTNGAACATGTGCCTTTCTTTGTAGTCTTAGGTGATTCTCTAGTCCATTACTGGGTCAGAAGTGTCTGCTTCCAGCCAGTGTGTGGTCCCAGCACTTGGGAGACCAAGGAGGTGGGGAGATCATTGCTAGTTCAAGGCTGTTCCAGGCTTCACATGAGTCAGTGAGTTCCAGGAAAGCCTAGGCTACAGGCTATCTTAAAACTCTATCTTAAAAACAAGAACAAAACAACAAAAAAGAAAGAGAAAAAAAGGAAGGAAGGGAAGGTAAAGAAAAACTATACACTAAGAGATTTCTGTTTCTTAATCCTTCTGTTGTTAATTGCTTCAAGTATGTTGAGAAATTACAAATGTCCAACATTGACATGCTTCTCTTTCTTTTATCCAGAGCTCTAGAGAAATCATACAGAACCCTGAAAGTTTTTCCCTGGTCTACTTGAATCTGATGTGAAAGGAAAGCAGGTGGGAGAAGGTCATTCTCCATGGGACCAAAAAAGAGCAAAAGACACAGAAGCAAGCGTGTGAGGGATCTGACTTTTTTGCTGCCATCCTAGGGCCTCAGTGTGTGTATTCCAAGAGGAAGTTGTGTGCCTCAGGTCTGTTGTAGGACTTGATTTTGTAGAGCATTGCGGTGTCATGCTGTTAGCAGACTTAGAATCACAAGTGCCAAGCCAGCTCTCAGGCTGACTTGGGCTCCCACCGAGGGGGAAAAAAAAATCCCTGTAGTCAATTTACCTCACAGAGCTTCCTCGTCCTCATACAAAATAGAAAGGAGTGGGACCAAATAATTTGCCATGTAAGTCTGAAACCTGGCAGAATTCTAGAAAGAAAANNGAAGACTAAGCAAAGGAAGAAGTGAAAAGAAGAACACAGAAGGGGTCCAAAGAACTTCTGAGACTGCCTTTTGCCTTTCTGTTGGTGTCCCACCTCTGCTTCGTTCTTAGGTCCACAAGTGTGTTTCCCTGTTGTTTGAGTATCTAGTCTACTACCTGCTATACTATTCTGCTAACTGTTGGCCTTGCTAGAATCCTTGATTCCCCTGCTGTTCTCCGTGTGCTTCTATGAGGGTTACTATGATGAAAATAGAACAGAATTTAGTGTGAAGTAACATTGGCANCTGTAATGTGTCTGTTTAACTTATTTTTATAGCACTTAGGCAGTATTGTTAGTCTTAGCCAGTAGTTCACATCCTTACAAAAGCATGCGTTCCCTNTCCATTCGGCCCACACTGTCACCCTCTTTTAGGCCATTCCGAATCCCNCCTAGTGTAAGGATAATATATTATGAAAACAGATGCGTAACAATTTCCTGTACAGCAGTCAGTTGTATATGCGCTCTTTCCCTTAGCTTCTATTTCTGTGACTTAACTTTTCACAAAGAGAAGGCAACTCTGGAAATACAATCCCCTTGTCCTAAAGACATTGTGAACTGTTCATTCCTAACCCTTTGACAAGACTAGTGAAGTTGTTTTCTGTACCTTTTGCTTCGTCCGTCTCTATACAGTGACCTAGGAATTCAAGAGTAAGTTGTTTTCATTGTTGAATTGGATATTTATATACTTGGTATGCTTTTCATGTGTTATTTAATTCTGTATCATTTCTTATATTTGTATTAAAATACTGAGCAATTAAAAGTGTCAACTAAATAAATACTTGATGTGTGGCATTCCCTTAAGAAATATAGAAATAAAGAATAACACTTGGATTTTCTCTCTGTATGTGTAATCCTCAGTTGACCTTTCTGCCTACTCACAAGATTCTTCATGGGGTGTCTCTGATTATGGTCAGTGAGAGCTGCTGTAGTTGGGTATCTTTTGGTGTGACTCTATGGGCCATGGAGTTTCTTAGGTGTGCTCCCTTGGTTTTACTGTTAAATACCAGGCTTCCCACACTGACTAGCTTAGACGGTTTCGTGCACAGGAGGAATCAGCACTCTGTCTTGCTGTGTCTCTGGCACCTCAGCTGAATCAGTGCTGGGTCAGGTAGTAGGACTGAAGGCAACATTTCTTCAACATGTTGTCCCCAAGACCCACCCCCTCATCATGAAGACATTATTGAGGACCACAAAGAGTTTCTATGTAAAATTAGTTATGTATCTTGATATCTACCATATTTGAGATGAAAAAATAAATTCTAAAAGGAAAAATACATAAGCACATGGAGCCATCAGTGTTGTAAATATCACATACCAGAGTTTTTGGTCAACTCCACAGTACACTTGCAAAGAATGAGAGTTAAAAGGACAAATGGTGCTATTGTGGAAGTAATTTTCATTCAGAAGACCCATGAACGGTCTTGGAACAATACTAAAGATGGATCAATTAAAGTACAGGTAACGCAGCTACGTGTGCCTTTCTCAAAGCAACTCCTTCCTAGACAGCCATCTCCACACTACCTAAGTTTTTCATCATTGAGCCATCCCTTAATTAAGGCCATTGCTTTCCTTGGAGTTCATCTTCCAAGTTCAGAAACTTCAGAGAGCCCTGAACTAATCGTTATGGTCCATTAATAGTTCAATTTAAATCAAAATGTTAAACAGCTTCTCAGTTGCCTACCAGAATATCGAGGCACTTGGACTTCAGACAGGTGTGTTTGATGGAGAAGACAAATAGGCAGGATTGGAGAGAAATAAAAGGGGAAGGAGAAGCAAGAAGCAATTAAGAGCAGGCATGCTTCCTTATCTGAGGAGGCAGACACACGTGAAGTGCCACATCATGCTNTCCTCAGCGTGCTTCCTTACCACCTCACCTAGACCAGCCCTCCTCCACTCATTCTCAAGTTTCAGCTATGAAGGCTTTTTTTGNATTTATGAATTAGAAAGAACAGTTTGAACTTTGTCTATTAAAGCAAACCTGGGAAAGTTGTAAACTTTTTAGTTCACAATAACTCAGTCACATACATTTTTGTTAAAATTTTAGAAAAATTCCGCGGTGGTGGTAAGCCCATTCAGAGGTAGGGGAAACAAAAGAACTCTTTGCTGCTGAGCTGAAACTGAAGATGAGGTTTGGTTCTCTCGTGAGTTAGTCGTCCATCCATCCCTAAGAGTGATTCAAAATCATGAGCACAAAGAGAACAAAAGCCACACTATTACTAGACACTGTAGGCTTTCTCTTTACATAGTAAGTTCCAGACCGGCCAGGGCAATATAGCAATGCCTTGTCTCAAACAAATAAACAGACAAAGCAAACTAAACTAAACTAAAATGAAACAAAACAATATCCCCCAAATACCATGGTTCTTTTGAACCAACTTTTTTCTCTATTTTTTCTTTCAAGACAAGGATTTCACTTTCTAAAAAGACTTCCAAAANTATTACCTCAGTATGTTTTAGTGATTAAGTTGTTTAGTATCCGCAAAATATTCCAAAGTCGACCTTCACATTCCCTATAGTTGCTTAGGCTACTTAATTCACAGGAGGTCACAGAGAGCTATGATAAAACTCAAGCAACTCAAGCTACATGCAAGTGCCATAATCATTTGCACCTCTAGAGTCAGGAAGGTATTTAATCCCATTCTTATACGTATCAAAAATGAGGCTGCAGACAACATTAGATATATGTAATAGTGCTAACATTCCAGCTCCAACTTCTAAGCTTCCTGTCCTGTACTCCAAACTCCTGCCTAAACTCACAACTGTACTGGGGACTCACCTCACATCCTGTTTACCAAGGTTCCCTGTCTGCTCTATCAATACATTTAGACTCTCTCATCTACTCTACTTCTAACCCCTGGTCTAGATCATTATTATCTTTCTCCTGAGTCTTTGCTATAGCNTCCCAATTAATCTCCCTCCTTCTCATTCCAATTTATTTTAAACACGACTATCCTAAAATACATCAAATCAAACTCTTGCACAAAATTTCTTAAATGGCTTTTCAGTTCACACCGTATATACGCAAAAGTCTCCATGAGCCTTCAGGATGTTGCTGTCACTTCTGGTCACTAGCATCTCCGATATTTTGCCAATATTCCAGACACATTTCGACCTCAGAGCCCTGGTACTTGACTCTCTGCCTAAAGTTTCTCCTATAGATCACCTCACAGTCCTTGCCTTTCTGCTGACAAAATGCCCTCCCTCCNTCCGTGGGCTTTCCTCCGTTGCTCACCTCACTGACTAGCATACCATACCTGATACATGTTTATTATGTTTATTATCTGCCTCTTTCACTATTTTATAAGCACTGTGGGGGATATTTTTATTGGCTAATAAATCTTTACTGGGCTGGGGATATTGCTCAGTTATAAAGTGCTTGTCTAGCACGTGTAAAGCCCCAAATTCAATCCCCAACACTCCATAAGCCAGGTGTGGTGGTACACACCTGCATCCTAGGAGATGGCAGTAGGCAGATCAAAAATTCAAGGTCACCTTTGCCTATACAGCAAGTTCAAGGCCAGCTTAGGATACATGAGATCCTGTCTAAATCAAGCCAAACCAATCAATCATCCAATCAATATTCCTTGAGTGAAGTTTTTCATTCACAAACTATGGGAGGGAGGAAAAATTCATACAATGTTGCCTTGGGGCATCCTTTCTGTGCTGTAGAGGCATATGTGACTAAATTCTCCAGTAGGAAACAACTTTTAAAAGTTGGCAGTTATGGCACTGGGGAGATGGCTTAGTGAGTAAAGTTTTTACTGCACAAGCATGAGGACCTGAGTTCCAATCCCCAGCACCCATACTAAAACCCATGTGCAGTGGTGCATGCCTGTAATGCCAGTTCTGAGGCAGCACTGAATTCTCTGGATTACAATCATGCACTGCCATATCCAGCTTTTGATCTGAGTGTTGGGGATTTAACTCAGGCCCTCATGCTCATAACCCCAGGGCTAGCCGGCAGACAAGAGGATCCCTGGGTGCTCTAGGAACAGTGAAAGACATACAAACAGAGATAGATAGATAGATAGATAGATAGATAGATAGATAGATAGATAGAGGAAGATAAGATACCTGGACACCTGACAGACATCTGGATGGACAACACACACACACATACACACATACACATGCACACATGAAAACGAGTACATGCACAATTGCAAAATTAGCAGAATTAGAGGTAGAGAATGAGGATCATATTCTGTTCCTGGCATTTATGGGCTGGTCACTACATCCAATAAAAACAGTGCTGAATCGGTCTAGTNTAAACAGAACTGTAATAAGTCTTTTTTCCTGGATGGATTCAAGGCTCAAAGGATGGATGGTAGAGTCTATAACTTGTGCAAGTTCATGTGCTGAGTCCATTCTTCCTGTGACCTCAAAACCCACAACTGACACAGCACGTGCCTCTTGTCCTCGGGTTTCCTTTTCCAGCTCCTGCATGCTAACACAGAAGCAGACTTGGTATAAGGAGGATGCTCAAGGCTGGGCTGCGGGAANTGCAAATTGACCAAGCAGAAAGAAAACAAAACCCTGGCTTTAGAGATGCTGATACAGAGACATAACTGATATAAGCTGGCATTTTTCTGTCCTGAGAAACAAAAGCAAAAGTTCAAAAACCTGCTTACGTGAAATTGGCTTTCCTGGCACAGTTTTGTAAAGTATCAGTTTCTTTTCCTGTCACTGTGATACAACGCTCTGACAGAAGCCAAAAGGGATAAGCTGTTGATTCTGGCTCACAGTTCAAGTCACAGTCCATTATAGTGTGTGTATGTGGGGCGGGGGCGGAGGCACAGCCATAGGAGCTAGAGGGAGCTGGTTATGTTGCTTCATGAAGCAGAGCACACTCTTTACTTTGTCCATCTCACACAGTCCTGGATGCCTGCCCAGAGAATGGCTTGACTCCCGATAACACGGGTTATTCCACATCAATTAACCTAAAGAAGACAATCCTTCGAAGCCCATCTTTCAGGTGACTCTAAGTCCTGTCAAGTTGACATTAACACCGACCATCACCCCATGTGACTTTAAAGTCTGAATAATGAGACCTTTTCCATAATGACAGTCATGTTACAGATGACTTAAGTAGGATGTCACAACTTGAAGGTTCTTTCTCCAGACTCATATTAGTAAACCAGAGGTAACACCATCGGGAGACAGTTAAAGGTCGAGAGTACCCTGTGAACTTAATAGTTTCTTTGAGATTTTTCTTTCTGATTCATGTTAGTCAAGAAATTAGAAAACTCCACTTACAAACATCAAAACATCTCATGTACACTATGCACAATTTTGATGTGTTGGTCTTTTTTTTTAACTAAAATAAATAAATAAATAAATTTGGAACTCAACAAAATGGAGATTGGTTTTTCTGGGAGCAATCATCCCTTTCCGGTCTAGTTGCAGAGGTGTGCTGAAACCATCTACTCCGGCTGTGCTCTTCAAACAGGATTCTGGACGTGGTTGCAATGCTGTTATGATTCTTATGTGGTCTGGTAGATTCTGAGCTACTGCCCCAGCTCAGATGAGAAAACCATTTTCCTCGTTTATATATAGAGTTAGGACCTCAGAGTTTACTGCGAGCCAAAACTTTCCTAAACTGCTTTCCCATACAAGGTTCAAAGCTATTCCCATTACTGGCTTTGGACTAGCTTCCAGCATTTTTTTTTTCTTGGCACTGGAAAGTACACAACAGGCTTGAGTTCTGGAGAATAGCTTTTCTCTTGGGTAGAGTCATTTGGTTATTTTTCGTCAGGGGTATTTATTTCCCTTGGATGAGGAGAGGTGTATTCTAGTGCATTCTTAGCCGGGAAAGGACAAGGGTTGTTCAGAGATAGCAAATTAACAACAAAATTTAAAAATATATTAAAAACCAAAAGAACCAGTCATGAAGCAAATCTATAAAGCCAGACTTGAATGAGATTCCATTCATAATCTTTAAGTTTCAAAGCCTGAACACACTGTAGGGAACATTTCAACCTTAGACAAAAGGTGAAGAGAAAGAAAACAAGTGATTGACAAACTTGGGGCCATGTTGGCTTTGATTTTCAGGGACAGAATATAGGTACTAACATCACTTAGAAAGTTTTCAATTACTGTATTTTATACTAAAAGCATAAGAACAATTTTCTTATACAGCTGTTAGAGGATGGCGTCCATTTCTCTGTAGTGTGTTATGCGATGTGTTTCTGTATTAGAATAGTGTTTAAGGTGATCAAATGAGCAATATATATCCACCAATGGGCAAACCTTGAACAAAATGTCACTCAAGTGGTACATAATGTGCCGAGCATGAGAAGTAGGTGCAGGAGAAGGAATTAATAAAACCTTGTAACACAGAATTTCAGCAGTTAAGAATGCATAAAATAAACCTATTTGTGTGTATTCAGGGCAATCTGTGGAAATTTATNAAACAACATGTTCAAATGCAGATTGGGTATCCCTTATGCAAAANGTTCATGCNTGANAGCAGAAGTATTTTAGATACNTATAATTTTAAATTTCTGTATAGCATAGTTATCCTGGAATGAGGACCCAAGTCTAAAAACAATTGTTTATGTTTCGTATAAATCATATACACGTTATATATATATATGTGTGTGTGTGTGTGTGTGTGTGTGTGTGTGTGTGTGCTAAACGGAATTTTATACAATATTTTTATTTTTAACATTTTTATTATTTATGTGTGTATGTACTAACGTGTATGTGATGTGTGTATGTGTACAGGCATGCATGCAAGCACTCACATTCATGCCATTCGTGTGGATGTCAGAGGGCAACATTTGAGACTTGCTTCTCTCCTTTAATTG
>LZPO01066403.1:144594-155739 GCA_001675575.1 Neotoma lepida | reverse complement strand
GGCTTAGGAATATGGATTCAGTTGTCCCAAAGAACATATTCCAGGGTCGATATGGTTTCATGAAGATTTTATAGTCACGGAACAGAAGGAATTCACAGGTTAAGGCAGTGGTGGGAACACCAGGTGGGCAGTTCCAGTAAGTGGGGAAACCTGCTCCGAGCCCCACAGGGTGCCTAAGAACATCCCTAACTGTAGAATGCCATGGTCTGCTAGGGCACTATATTCCAAAAGGCTTTGCCTGAGAGTCGCTGTTAGGTCACACACAGAGGGGGACAGTGGGTGGCTGGCTGTTGAGGAGACTCAAGAAAGCCAAGAGAATTTTGACTCTGGATTTGAAACATTCCAAACCTCCACAATCATGAAGTTTTAATCAGTTACTGATCCTTGCAGAGTCTTTTTGGGGGGTTTATAACATTTTAATGAACTTATTGGTAGGCATGTTGTGCCACCGCGGTATGTGGAGATCAAATGACAACCTGAAAGAGTCAGCCCTCTCCTTCAGTAATGGNGGTCTTGGGTATTGAACTCACGTCTTCAGGGTTGGTGGCAAGGACCTTTGCCAAGTGACCATCTCACCCTTCCCTTGCAGAGTCTTTAGCAGGTGTGGCTTCACTCTGGGAACTCCAATCCACCATTCTTACCTAATCTTCCTAATATTTCCCAGGACACCTCAGCCTGTTATGTTATTTCCTTTGGAGACAAATCTTCTGAACTAAATTTANTCAAGTTTTTGGCACCTCTACATCCCCTGGGAGCAACCTATGTCTTTTATCCAGCATGAATATATGTTATTAAAATTCATTAGATTCGTTGGCACTCTTAAATCTTAAAAAGCCTTTTGTTTTAATTGTGAGAAAAGAAAAAATAGGATATGAAAAATGGAATGAGNAGTTTCATCCTTTGTGATGATATGGGGTTCCAAAGAGGCCCCCAAAATTCAAGCAACACACGTGTCTTCAGAAATCTTACTGTGGGCTGGGCGTGTGGCTCAGTTAGGAGAGCACTTGCCCCGCATGCATGAAGCCCTGGGTTAGAATCCCAGCATGCATAAGCCAGGCATGATGGCACATGACTCTACTTCCAGTTCTCAGGAGGCAGAGGCAGGTAAGAGGAACGCAAGGCCATCCTCGGCTGCACAGTGAGTTCACAGCCAGCTTAAGTTATGTGAGGCCCTGCAATAAACAAACGAATGAAATCTTGCTCTGGCCAGCATTGGGGTAGGTACGGATAAGCCCAGGGTTTTGTGCAAAGCACATCCTTATGATTTTAACCGAAGTCATTGCTGGACCCCAGAAGAGATATATTGGATGTAAAAGATAAAATTGTGAATAAATTGCTATGTAGAACACTGTGTAAAATTAGAAAATTCTTGTAGTGAGTATCCAAGCAATATATTATATAATCCATTTTTTAAAAATGTCATCTAGGGGCTGGAGAGATGGCTCAGCAGTTAAGAGCACTGACTGTTCTCCCAGAGGTCCTGAGTTCAATTTAACATTGCAGCTCACAACTGTCTGTAACTCCAATTCCAAGGGATCTGACACCCTCACACATATATGCAGGCAAAACACCNTATTATTTGGCCTAAAAAAATTTTTTGTCTTAGAGACTCACTCCTAGGAGATGTCTAGGAAAAGTCTAGTGTTTTCAGTATTGTTTCTAAAAGCAAAGAAAATGTAGAAATCCTAATCATTAGAAAAATGCTTTCTTAAGTAGAGATGTTAATAGCATTAAGTATCAGTGGCTATTAAAATGGTAATCGTGAAATCTATCAACACAGGAATGTTCTATATATTCTAAAATANGGTAAGTGAGATAAACAGGATATTAAAACTTTCACACATTGATTGCTACCCTGTAAAATATCATATGCACATTGACAAGAAATCAAAANGAACACACAGAAGCAAGGGTTATGTAGGGGTGAGATTACAAGCGGATGTGTTTTCCTTCTCTCAAAAGTGCTCCAAGACAGATTCTGGATAGACAGAGGACATGTGCTTTCCCCATCTCTCCTTGGCAGAAGTGAAAACCTTGAACATTTTATACAAGAAAACTCAAGGAAGAGGAGAGAGAGAGAAGGCAGAGCCANCTGGAGACCCATGGGATGGCTTCATGGTGAGCTCTGAGGATTTTCCTTTAAGCCTCATATATTTCAGACCTGGAATTGAAGAAGCCAACNGCCCCCCGAATCCCAACGGGCACAGGCAGAAAAACAAAAATATACACAGTCATGGTGGTTTCTACCTTTAACCTCAGCACTTGGGAGGCAGAGTCAGGTGGTTTCCATGAGCCCAGGCCAGAGATACACAGTGTGACCGTATCTCAAAAAAAATTGTTTTAAAGACACCGAAACAAATTCCTGCTCTCAAGAATAGGCAACAGGGAAGGGGGAAGCTAGAAAGATAAANATCTTTGAGACCACTTAGAGCAGCGTTTTTTTAACCTGTGGGTCTCGACCCCTTAGGGTCAAACAACCCAAACATGGACGCCACCTAAGACCATCCTGCATATCAGATATTTACATTACAATTCATAACAGTTGTAAATTTGCAGTTATGAAGTAGCAACGAAACAACATGAGGAACTGTATTAAAGGGTGGCAGCATCGGGAAGGTTGAGAACCACTGACTTAGACAATGGCCCTTAATTCCAGCCAACAGCACAGAAAAGCATGACCNAGTCTCCTTCACACAGGCAAGAGCCTAAGTGAAGCCTAAACTCCCAGCCTTGCCAGGCCAAGTCAAGACTCCTCAAAACCTCGCCAGGGTGCTANAAAAGAAAATCAAACTGGGTACTAGCCCTCAGCAAGAATAATGACACAAGCCCCAGGGACCCACCTGTCTCTGTCTCCCCAGCACCGGGATTATCGGGCCACCATCCTTGACTTTTTACATGAGTTTCAGGGATGGCACTCGGGCAGTACTGCTTGCTGGGCAAGCAATGTACCTGCTGAGCCTGCTATTTTATGAAAGAAATTTCTGNATCAGTGTCTTGCCTCTGTCAGAACTCTGCGGTAACATCAGGAACAGTGAGTCGTGCTGGTGACAGGNGGGAAAACAGTGCCTGTGGACTTGGGCTGAGATAGAGAGGGGTCCTCAGTTCCCATCAGGGTCAGGATGATTGGTTAGCGGTCACCCAGGACTGCTNTGCGTGGAGCTGTGCACGGAGCCTGGATGGTTGTCACTGAACACAGGCTGAGTGCCTCCCCAGATGAAGTCGCAGCTGGAATCCACTGCTGTTTTTTTAACCCTAACAAGATCTGTCATTAAATGTGACTGAAGCTAGACCCTATTTCTTTTCCTCCCAGCCTCACTAATAGGGATCAAAGGTCATGTCAGCCTTCAACACAGGCTCCTGGGGCTCTGGCTTTTGTTTCCTGGGCCTCATAGTGAGAACAGACAAACAGCTTNTTGGCCCTTGGAAAACACACAAGAAAGCAGCAAACCGTGATATTTAACAAACAGCCCCCTCCGAGAGCGGTCAGCTACAACCACTTCAAGAGAGTTCAGCTCTGTGTGCACACAGACAACCATGAAGAAAGAGAAACGGAATCTTTTAACTCTTTGTGTGGCACAGACTGCGTTCTTTGAGAAGACAATCGCCAAAGGAGTTAGGCCTCACTGAGAAACAGCTTTCCTTACGCATTTCTGAGGGGGGCATTTCTGAGGACAGGGCATCCTGTACAATACCCATTTTTGATAACATTGGTCCCTGATCTTTTCATAAACACTTCTTCTGTGTTGTTTTCTAGCAACAGGATCTAGTTTGACAGGCAACAAATATTTCTCACTTGCTTCTTGGCAATTAGTGATGTAAATATATATGTTACAGATGCATTCCACAGCCATGTAACAACGCCAAAACAGCAAGGCCTTGGCTGCCCAAGTTAGCTTTTTTTTTTTCTTTTGGTTTGAGATGTGCACATTTCTCCGGAGAAATGTCAGTAGGTCAGGCCAAGTGTCATGTTCACTGCCCTTGCANTTAGAAAACTATGAGTCTGAGGAAAGTGAGTTTGGGTAGGGCACCCCTCCTTTCAAACCAATGTAAACATGACTCAGAGTGTTGATTTAAGCCTTGAAGTGCTTGGACATAAACCAAATAGGAAGCCAGAGCTTGGTCAGAGGTTGTAGTCTACCTTAGCGTGGCAGCTTTCTCTAAGCTTGGCGACACAAGGAATCCCTCTCCCAATCCTAACCCACCCCCTGGGCCTGGAGGACTGGCCTTATCTGAAAGCTGTCTCTAAGCCTGGACGCCTGATTTATCTCTGGCGTGACCCTTTGCACAGTTTCCTGCAAGAGCCTTTTCCCTGCTTCATATATGGTAACTAAAACTTGTCTTAGAAGCTTTGCTATAGGACCCTGCTGCCACTAACCCAGCCTTATGATAGGAGTGTGCCACTTAATGCAAATTGGGGTTTGCCCCGAGGCTTCCCAATCCTATACATTCTCTGTACTCTGGAATAAAGCTGAGCTGATTCACTGAAGTCAGTCTCCCGGAGGGCTGTCTCCACTGTACCCACAACCGTCTGAACCCTATTCCTCGCTTCTGCTCCCTCCACTCTCATGGACCAATGCAGCCAATGATCCTGAGGAAGAAGCAGAACCATATCCATCCCAATGCCGCTGTCTCCACCCGGGAGTACACNCTGGAGAGGCTCTGTAGAGCACAGGGTCANAACCACAGATCTGTCAGATGTCTAGAATTAGTTGCCTGAAGACCTGGATACCTAATGACTCCCTGATTATACCTCCCCAAAGGAGCTACAAGAAGAAGAANGTGGCATAGAGAGGAAAGTACCGACAGTGAGTATAACCACCACTACTGATGGCGAGCTACTGATCGCAGTGATTGTCTTTTTACAAAATAACTTTATTAATATAGATACCACATACTGTGTAATTCACTGCTGAAAGTCCACAACCAGTGTTTGAGAATTCTCACACAGCTGTGCAACCACTGCCAGGGCAATCATTAGAATGCATTGTCCTTGAAACACAGGCCACACTCCCTAGCAGTCTTCACACCTCCCCACCTCACACCCAGCCACTCGCTTTATCTCTGCACAGAGTTGCGTATCCTAGGCGTTTTATATTAACTGAAATACATCTATGAGTACCTGAGTCTTCCTGGCTCCTGCCTTTCAATAAGCATCCCACTGTAAACGCTCATTGCTATTTCATCTCTTCTGGTTGCAGCCTAGCATTCTGTCTTAATGAATACACTCTACTATATTTTCTTTATCCACTCATCAGTTAATGGGTATTCTAGTTGTTTCTGTCTTGGGGTTAAACACTCATCTACAAAGTTTTGGGTTTCTTAAACANGGGGTGCACCTTGGATTGAGAAAGTCCATGTTCTCTCAGATAATTTTCCTGTGATATTCCAAGGCACAGATTAGAACCTGCTGGCAACTGAGGAACTATCAACCACTTTTCTTCTAAGGAATAGCCAAGTTCCACAGCCCCTCAAAACACAGCAATGGAGGAGTGCAAGTCTAAATTTGAAATCNAAATACTCCAATGGGTCACAATAACCACGTGTTACAAAATTCTAATTTTCTTTCAAAAAGAAAACTGTGCGTGCTGCATTTCCCAATGAATCTGTCTAAATCTGGAGCTGATTGAAAAACTCTCAGAACCTCATACTTTNAAGGAAAGCAAACTGAAAGCAAAAATTGTTTCCTCTTATTTCTTAGATTCATTTCTACCTCCCATGCCCAGCTATCAACATCCATGCCATTGCCCAAACAGCCACACAACAGTTAGGAGAGATTTCTCAGAACATGTAGGGAATGCGGATTCCACCACTCCAGGGGGATCTGGGCCATTTCTAAGTTTGCGGTTTGCTGCACTGTGTCTCAAGCAGAGGTTATTAGGCACGAATGTTGCACGGGCTTTCTTAATGTTCTGCATTTGCCAATCACACAGCCAGATGTGGACCACATCAGGAGAAACATGCATGACCATGTTTTCCAAAGCTAAATTCTAATATATGGGGGAGAAAATTGCAGCTGTGTGGGGCCAGAACAATCCCCGCCAATGCTAATCCTGTCAGCTTGTGATCTCTCCACACAGGGCACTGGTCCCTTCTGCAGGAAACCCAACAGTAAGGACCCCAAACCTCCCCAAAGCATCCCTGGAAAGCAGGACTACCTGTTGTCTCTTTGCCGACCTACTTTTCCTGAGTGTCAAAAGTTAATCTTATATGTGGTGATTATATTATGTCCCCCAAAATATTGTGTACCCTAATAAAACTTATCTGGGGTCAGAAAACAAAACCAGCCACTAGATAGACATAGAGGCCAAAAAAATGGTGGCACACACACCTTTAATCCCAGGAATTGAGATCTATGTCTTGTTTGGGAAGGACACATGCCTTTAATCCCAGGAAGTAATGGCAGGAAACAAAAAGGTATATAAGGTGTAAGGACTAGGAACTAGAGGCCTCTTAAGCTTTCAGGCTTTGAGCAACAGTTCAGCTGAGATGCATTCGGGTAAAGACTCAAAAGCCTGCAGTCTAAAAATACAAGATCAGCTGAGGAGTTGGCCAGGTGAGGTTGGCTGTGACTTGTTCTGCTTCTCTGACCTTTCAGAATTTACCCCAATAGCTAACACTGTGTTTTCAATTAATAAGACTGTTTAAGATTCGTCTTACACTTACACCATTCAAAACCTTGTTCAAAGCCCCNCATTTCAAAGAGCTGTCCCCTTGGACCTGCTCTCCTCATTGACCATGTGGACTTCTTTGCAGGTATCCATCACTGACATCACTATTTCCCTTATAACTGGAAAGTTGCAAGCATCAAATTCATGGCCCCCATGAAGCCGTGTGTGGCATAGGCTGTTCTTCCTCCCTCCNACTCCAGCTGTCCACCTCTTCATCTTGCTTTGCTTTTTCCATTCACATTTGCTTTAATTGATCTAGTTTTACATCAGATCTTGGGTTCCTGTTGGGCCAGAGTGTCAGCGGGATTTTTTTTTCTATTTAAGCATAAATTTGTCTCCTAGCATATGTCCTTTGTGAAAAGCTAAACTCTCTCTACTTTAACATGCTCCTCCTATGGGGGGAGAAACACCTCAGAAGCAAGCTATCTTATTCCATGCTGGATTCTGAAGCTAACACTTCTTATTCCTTCTCTTATATTGAGAGCAAACATGAAAGACTCTTCCTTTGTAATGTGTGCAATTCAAAATCATCACTCTCTGCATGAAGGACCGTGTAACCAGAAAGATTAAATGGATGATGTAATGCTACCCACATAATAAGGCAGAGTCAAGACTTAGACTCAGGCCAAACCCTGTAACTATGTTGAGTGTACAGTGTATAACAGTTTGTTGTGTTCTAATTGATTGTTGGAGTATGACCAGAAGATAGTGGTCTAGGATTGAAGAAAATTCTGGAAGCAAAACNACCAAAAACTGAGCTTGCAACACTGGTACAAATAGTTTTCACAAAGCACTAAAGAGATGCTAAATGGGTCTATCTGAGAAAGACAAGGCAGACCTCTTAAGTGATGAAAACACTCAGAGTTTGGGGTAAACATAACACTAGAAGAATTTCCATGTGTTTATTTACAAATGTGGATATTGGGGAAGAATGGATGAACACACAGTTTGGTTAGACGGGTCTAGGGAAGACTGATCCAGCTGTAGAACCATCATCATCATTCTGGACCACCCACCCTGGGTGTCAACAAGAGTAGCCCTGTGATTATCTCCAACCCCAACTGTTCTGGAAAAAAAAATGGAATAGACAGTTTGGGACTTTTCAAGTCAGAGTTGTAATCTATGTTCACTGAGAATCTTCACACAAGCTCTCTCCATGTAACAGCTTCCCCCAGCTTCCTNGGGTTTCATGCTGAAAACATCCTTCCCATGATGGAGCAGTGTAACTGCATATGTCNTCCCTGTAAACCATCAGTTATTCCAGAAGCATGCCAATATTTCAGAAATATTTCATAAATGTCCCTTCTCTCCCCCCAAAGTTTGGATTCAATTTCAATGAAAGGCTATGCAGAATAACTTTACACAAAGAGCAAAGACTTCAAAACAAAGCACTCTTAGAAAGGAATAAAAATCATGGCATATTATAAAATTAAAATCATGAAAATAGCTGTTGCATGGGCAGAGANGTAGATGAACCCCCAACAAGCAAACTAAAGGACTAGAAACAGAGAAAGGGAGGCAGGGGCATGTGAGGGTGACAGAGAACCANTGTAGGTAACTAAGAAAGCAAGAAGTCCCCAACAAGTGCTTGCAGGACCATTNGTCACCACGTGGACAAAACCTATGACAAAATTAAGCCCTGCTTCATGCCACACAGGAAATTCAAATCCTTTTGCCTTAACCCTTAGCACTTAGACATAAGAGGCAAAATGATAACGCTATTTAAAATTATCTAGGAGAACCTCAGGNTGGTGANATTTTCTTAAAGAGACACCAGTGCTAACTGTGGGGGAAAAAGAAGTGGTCATAGTCAAATTGAGAATTTTGTTTGTTAGTAAAGATTTATTTATGCTGATCTTCATGTGTGTGTTTGCCTGTGTATATGTACGTGCACCCCTTGCATGACTGGTACCAGCAGTGGCCAGAAGAGGGCATCCAACCTCCCAGAACTGGAGTTAACAGTTAGTTATGAGCAGCTGTATGGGTGCTGGGAACCAAATGTGGGTCCTCTGTAAGAGCANCAAGTGCTTTTAACAGCTGAGCTATAGCTCCAGCCCTGACAATTTTTGTTTAGCAATAGACTCCATGGAAAAAATGATTAGAAAAAACACCAGCCAGGAGAAGATATTTGCAATATACATAAAACCTGCCGATAGAAGGTTACTGAAAAATCTCTTCTAACTCCAACAAATAAGTTAGTAAGTACAAAACCAAACTATCCAAAAAAGAAATGGCAAACACACACACACGGGGGTGGGGATCATAGAACATGAAACATGAATGGTTGTATACACACAAGTAAAATGCAGGCTCATTAGCAACAGAGAGATACTAAGTAAGACACCAATGAATGTCATTGTCTGCCCACATTTTCACTGGACTGGCAAAAATCAAGAAGTCTGACAGCATCAAGAGTTTGACATGGTTTTGAGTTAACTGTAATTTTCAGACACTGTTAGTGGGAATTTAAATTTATATAACCAGAAGAAGTTGAATATTCATATATTTATTTGTTGCCTGACAGTCCTACCCTAGAGACACGCTTGTGTATGTGCACAAGATTTATGTAATGCTATACTGCTAGGAGAAGTTGGTGCTAAATCATTTTGATACCAAAGACTTAACAGGAATAAAGTTTAGAATGCTATCAGCTGCTAGAGGACTAGAGAAGATGAACCAAGAGGAAAGCCATCAGCTAATGTGATCGTGTTGAGGAATCCCAGAGGGAAGGCTTGCAAGCACTACTGTTGCTCCTGGGCTCCATTGTTTAACTGTGTGACNCTCACATTTTTTGCATATATTAACTATGGCATGAGAATTTAAATAATGGAGGAAATCAGGTGTCTAGTCTCCTCTGAGAATACAGAAGGAATTATTTCAGTTACTCATGATTCTTTTCAGGCTCACAGAGTCTCTGACACAAAACATGAGGGGCAGGTGCAGGCAATGGGATCATCCACCCCCTTCGCTAATTAAGTGGCTAGGGAAATTCAGACAGAGAGGTAACTGTTCTGTAATTTCCTGGCAGAGTCAGAAGTCAAACCCAGATCTTCCAACATTCTTTCCTGACACCAAGCCTGAGTGTGTCTTTTGCCCAGCAGATAACAAAAAGAAGTTTCCATCCTTCTTTATCTTTGTGTCACCCAGACCTGGCATGGAGCCCAACAAATTGAGAGACCCCAGAGTATCTGCCTACTGAATATAATGCCATTCCTGATGGCTTGATCACAGGGTTTCTCCACAGTGGTTAAAAAAAAAAAAAAGTATTTCTGTTTCCTGGCTCAGTGTAATCAAACCAAACNAAGCTTCCTGGAGCCCAGGCAGAAACCACAAGCAGAAGTGTCATTAGTGGGCACTGCCAGAAGTCACATGTGTGGGCATTCAGAAGGAGAGATCTGTGAGAAGAAAAAGTGGAGAGCCCTGAGCACTGGGCTACACTTGACAGCTGGTCCCAGCAGGCCAGCCTCCAGTGACTGGCTTCTTTAGCTAAAGGTGCAGATACAGGGGAAGGGAGCCAGGTCCGGTGAATGTGTCTTTGCTGCCTCCCAGCAGAGGAGCAGCCAGAATCTGTGATTCAGCTGTAGAAGGAACAGAGTGTGCAGCTTCTCTTCCATTCTGTCTGTATAATAGGTTCCTAGGGCTCTCATGATGCTGAGTCCCTGGGAACATTACAGTTTCCATGGGAACGTTAGAGTTTCCATGACATTTCATGAACTGTGTCCTGAACTTGATGCTTCCCAAATGCCCGATTCCAATGGTCAGACTGCCCTTGGAGATATCATTGTTCCTTCACTCTTGGTATTTCTAGGCTGTCCCTGTCACCATCCCTGTCACTGAGAGAATGGGCTAGGACAGCAGTGGTGGGAATCTGTCACTGCCTCCCTAAGAAAATCCTATCTGGAATAGGCTCTGAATTCTTAGCCCTGGAGCTGTCCTCACCCAGGGCTAAGGGTGTCACTTTTATTTTCTAAGATAGCATTGCCCAAGGTGAGCAAAATCTGTTGGGGGATATTCGATCACACTGTGAACCCTGAGTTTGCATTTGCATTGATTAAATAAAATTAACCTTGGGTCAGGAGGCTGAGTGAGCAACTAGTTGACAGAAAGTAATCATAGAGCATCAGAGGGCAGCCGGGAGATAGAGAGATGCCCAAGAAGTAGTAGGGGGGATTTGGAATGGTGCTTTATTTTGGCANAGTGGAAGGACAGGCTTTTTCAGAGACGCCTGCAAGGAGAGAATGTTAGCTAGTTGCTACTCAGCCTCTCTGAGCTAGCAGGTTTTCACCCCAGCCTTTGAATCTCGAGTCTTATTTATAAATAGACCGATAGAAATTTAGTTAAAGCTNCCTTTAGTGGCAGCAACAGGGCCAGTGCCTGCAGGAACAGAATTCCCTCCTGCCAGGCTGTGGCCTGAGCAGCTGGGCCACTGCCAGAGAAGCAGGCCAGTTAACTGCAGAGTCACAATTGCTGGCTCAAA
>LZPO01066403.1:118951-133888 GCA_001675575.1 Neotoma lepida | reverse complement strand
TAACTACGGTGCTCTCTGGCTTCCCGTCTCTTGGGAAAGGGAACATTTTTCATTTACTCTTTCCTTATCTCACTTCCATTCCTGACAGATAGAGGCTCCTGACTGATCTAGGCCCAAATATGGTTGGCAGCAGGGCTCCTGAACTTAGCCGAGGCAGGCCAGCAGGTGGGCCCTCTCCTGCCCATTCAGGAAGGATGTTGATGAAAATAAAAACCACATAAGCCGGCCGGTGGTAGCGCACGCCTTTAATCCCAGCACTCGGGAGGCAGAGGCAGGCGGATCTCTGTGAGTTCGAGGCCAGCCTGGTCTACAGAGTGAGTTCCAGGAAAGGCGCAAAGCTACACAGAGAAACCACCCCCCCAAAACAAAACAAAACAAAACAAACCCATGTAAGCTTAATCAAAAGGGGACTTTAGTAGAAGGATGCTGGAAAACGAGAGAGAGAGACAGAGAGACAGAGAGAGGTGCACACACACTATCTAAAACTGCGTCTCAGTGCCACAAGGACACTTCTCTGTCTCTTACATTCTCTTCAGTCAGATGAGTTTTCTTCATGTGACTCCTACCCCTACCCCTGCAGAAGATGCCTTCATCGCCAGCCACTCTTAGAACAAACCGAGGAAGGCCTCTGACTGGCCAGGATTCCGTCATGTGTCCATTCCTGAACCAACCACCATAACCAAAGGAGTGAGTACAGTGGACACCTATGGCCAAGGCCATAGCCTTACAGTTTGCAGCCCCTTCATAATCACAAAGGAAGGGTCTAGGAAGAAGAGGCTATCCTGGAAGCTGGGCCTTGACCCAAAGAAACATTTCTAGTGAATCCAACTTCCTGAATTAAGACTGAGGATAGGAGAACCTTGCAGAGTCCGCAGACCACCCCGAAGGGCGCCACCTCCCTTTCCTCCCTATGCGACCTGGAAACCGGGCATTCATTCATATGTGTTGCTTCTCCTTTTAGGCTTAAAGCTTGAAAGGACTCTTGGTCTTATGCAAGAGAGCAAGGAGAAGTCTGTTGGTTCCGTGGGTAATAAATAANCTCTCTCTATGAGAAATGCGATGCCTGACTCCACGGAGCCACTTGGCCACCGCAATCTGACACTACAGAAGCTTTGTTTGTGAGACCGCAGATACCGAAGCCACTTCCCTTTTCAGAGGACTCCAGCTAATGGCTTTCTGTGCTATTAGTGGAACACAGCCAAGCGAGCTTTGATGTGTGGTTGCTTGATTGGGCCCTGAAAGGAGAGGCTATTTCCTTGCAAGGGGGAATAATTGCCTGGGAATTCTTCGGAGTGATATCACTCCTGTGGAGTTGGAGGGAACATCAATTTTCCTGACGCTGGGTATGTTTTTAAAGGCGGGATGGGGGNGTGAGGGGGTGGAGGGTGCTTTCTGAGTCCTATCACACAAAACCCAAAGCCACAGCCCAGCAGGTCAAACCACATAACCTTAAGCAAAATATCAGTCTTCAGACTGTACCCAAGCTCATGTGATGTGTGTGTGGGTGGTGGGGGTGGATACTCATATGTGGGGAGTGTATTTGTGCATAGCATGACAACCTCTCGTGTTGGTCCTCTGGTGCCTTCCACATTTTGCCTCTCACTAGCTTGGAACTCCACAGGGATTCTGGATATCTGAATTCAAGTCTTCAACCTGTAAGGCAAATGCTTTACCAACTGAGCCATCTCCCCAACCCTCTGCCTATGAATCTTGAATTCTTTCCAGTCACTGTGAGGCAAGTTGGAGTGGAGAGGGGGCACCAAATACTCCTCACTACCAGGAGGGAAGCCAGCATTTTGCACAAGACAGTTGCATGAACAGCCACATGCTTCTGGTCCCTCTTCAGGAGACTTTGGCACCATTTGCTCCAAAGGAAATGACCACACAGCTCATCACTCTGTGATAGATGCTTCACAGGTCAGAATAAAGTCACCAGCAAGACAGTGTTTGTTTGCATGCTGGAAACCTATCTTTCTTTTGAAAGCCTAACGGCCAAAGGTTATCCCAGGCTTAGAAGGGACTTTTTCTCCTTAATGAGCTGTTTCTTTCAGAATAACGAGGTTTGCAGGAAGGTTGCTGATGCAGTGCAGAGAAATCCTGTATCCCTCCATTCTGCTGATGCTCACAACTTTCACTCCCTTTGTCAGAATGGAAAAGTAGATGTTGGCACGGATGCTATTGAAACTCCCCAGGTTTCCCACTGCTGCCCCCAGATCCTCATACTCCTCGGTCACAACCTGTCTCAGCCAGTCTGGGACGCTGTCTGACTTTCCCCATTTGCCATAGTCTTTGTGGTTTGAAAGGGCCCTGGCCCAGGATTTGGTAGGACATTCCTTAGTTGGTTTGGTCCTGATGCTGTCACAGGCTAGGGCTATGAGTTTTTCAGGAAAAGGTGCCTGGAACAGACAAATTTTAGAAAATGGGTAGCTCAGAAGTTACCAACTTGTCTTAAAGTCAAATCCCACATTGTCTGTTCCAGCCTGTTTTTTAATGATGGCATGTGCTGATTTTGAGATGAATTTTTCCAAATCAGGCTTCTAGCTTCTTTAAATAGACACCCCACCCCACCCCAGGCCTCTGCAGCAGCCAGAGGTGGACGCTGAAAACAGGTGGCTACTTTTAGAGGGTTGAGCACATCCTTTTGGGTCCTACCTACAGTGTCCCCAGCACTGAAGCTCAGTATCAGCTACCATGGACCTTACCCATGGTGTTCTGCTGAAGTAGAATTTTCTACAAGGCTATCAGACTGACATCATAATGGAAAGTGACCCANATGTCTCTCAAGTCAAGAATAATAATGTAGGGGCTGNAGAGATGGCTCAGAGGTTAAGAGCATTGGCTGCTCTTCCAGAGGACCTGAGTTCAATTCCCAGCAACCACATGGCTCAGAACCATCTATAATGAGATCTGGTGCCCTATTCTGGCCTGCAGGCATACATGCAGACAGAACATTGTATACATAATAAATAAACAAATTTTTTTTTAAAAAGAAAAGAAAAATAATGCAAGAGCAAAAGATATGACAGTTGAGTATTTAAAGTAACTACTGAGCTTTAAGAAAGGAATTTGAATTGTAAACACCTAGCGATGTGAAATGGTGTGAATGTGCCCTAAGAACTGCATATGACTCTCTATCCTCCGGTCCACAGAGCACGACCTTCACATCTATTTGGCAACAAAATGGAGGGACATGACTCAAGGGATGCTGGCTGAGAGGAAAGTAAATAAAAGAAGGGATATGACAGTAAAAACGCCCCCTTGCCTTGACTTCCCTCTAAGACCCTTCCTAAGCTCTCCCTGTCACCACTGAGGGCCACATAGTTCTACCTAGCCTAGACAAGGATCTTTGGTACTGCAAATCCCAACTGAGAGGCATGTGTGAGACATGGGGAGAGACTTTCTGACTTCCTCTCTTCCCATCTGTGTTCCACCCTTCCTCCATCACTCCTCCCCTTATTTTGTTTGAAGATAGTATTTCCTGATGTTGTCCTGGTCTGAAATCCCAGGCTCAAGCGATGCTCCTGCCTCAACCTTCCTAGCCAGAGATTACAGGCTCATAGATATGCCCAGGTACCAATGCTGTCACAGAATCTAAAACCCCCCATCACAGAGGCCAGAATTCTATACCCCAATCTCCTCAGACAGTAATAATAGCCCCCCACTTCCTCCTTTTCCCCAAACTTCCCTAGTACCCCAGATTTAGCGTCCTCACAAGCATAGAGGTGACCATGGTGCATTTCCAAGCACCCCACTAATGTGATTATCCCAGTCAAGAGCAGACCCAGGACAGAGGAGGATAAGTGAGTCCTGGATCAGGCATGGGGGGGGTGTCGGGTGGTCCTGGTTCCAGTGCTGTTGGTACCAGGGAACCATCTAACCTCTTTAATCAGACGCCATTTTATCCACCTTACCCACCCCCTGGTTTCTATGATGTGTAAACGTAACCAAGACAGCATAGTGTCTCACTTGTTCTCTTGTCCCACAAGCCCATGCCAAGTCCTTCTCATCTGTCATGGAGCCTCAGCTGGCTCTCTCCTCAGCTGGCTCTCTCCTCAGCTGGCTCTCTCTCTCACTGTACTCACATCTTCTTCACTTGCTGCTTACACCTTCACTCTTGCTCCCAGTTGAAGTGTGTTGAGGACAACACACTCCTATGTGAACACGGGGCCCTGCAGAGTGTTCCTGCTCTGGTACTTGATGTAGTCAAGGCATGCCCCCTAAGGGTTGAATGAACAAAAGAGCCAAGCTGGTAAACAAGTACTCAGTGTGGATGCATTTGTAAGCTGTCAGGCTGTACATGTGTGTGAAGGGCCCGAGGAGAGTTCTAGCTAATTCCTGGCCATCTAATTGATCTGGCCTGTAGCCCGGGTCTCAAACCTGACCCTGCCCTCTAGCCAAAAGCTGAAGCTGAAGACACCTGACCTAAATCTGCTTATCAACTGACTGACAAGTTGTTAATGGTTTCTCCCAGTATCTGAGCTATCTTACAGACAATAAATCAGAAGATGAAAATGATTGAATTGGAACATTATGTGGGGTCAGAGCTGGGACAGCCATGTTGGTCCACTCAAGAACCAGAATACAGCAATAGGAGCTGGAAAGGAAGACTCGGGAGAGATCATCTCGGAACTTGAGAGGACAACTGAGTCCCCAACCCCAATGGCACTTCCAGTTCCCCNATCTTTGTCTTGTCCTTGGACATCTAGAGATTGCTCCTGGGCATTATACAAATTCCTCACATAATCTAGAGTAGGGTGGGGCTTAGGGTGTCTGTTCCTTCCACAAAAGTAACCTTGCATAGAGACGCTGGGAAATAGGACAGACGAGCATAGCACAGGCAGGGGGAGAAAGCACCTGTTAGGACTGAGACCCTTGCTGAAGTAAGACTAGAAGCCAAGGCTCTCCTCTGGCCCACAGCAAACTCTGAACTGATCGTGGCAGGTGCCCTCCCAGGGATGAACATGCTAAGATCCTGCGCTGGGTGAGTAGAAAGCAGGCAAAGTTTCCACAGAAGTAACCCTTAGCTGGCTGGCATGCTACAGTTGGAGCTGAGGGCCAGCCATTAGTACCAGTCTAGGAGGCCTCCCGGTCCTCTGTAGAGACTGGTTGGCTCTGGAGGGCTGGGTAGTCCACCAAGCCAGGAGATGGCCAAGCTCACAGCAGGCCAAAAAGGCAAACCAATCACATGAGCAAAAGACACAAGCAGGAGAAAAGAGACACTGCCAACCTGAGGCATGGCCACTTGGAAGAAAAGAATTCCCATCCAGGACTGAGTTCAGATGATGCTTGTCACAGGACTGTGAAACCCTGGGATTTTGTGGTTCTAATTTGTCTGCCTCAGAGGACCTTGTGTTTATTGGTTTTCTGCTGTAAGAGGCAGAGTCATCAGTTTTGTTTGCCATTGTTGAAAGCTCTCTGGATTCCACACAGCACTTGAAGCAAAAGAATTGAAACACCATTTCCAGGCTGTGTTTCATCCTAAGCATAGAGGAGATATTGCTACAGTGGTGGCTTCCACACATCTAATATTTACATTCTTTCCAACTTGGAAACTGACAACGATGAAAGGAAATGAGCATTTATTGTGGGGGCCCAAATTACTCAAGGTCAGAGAATCTGAGCTTGCTTTACCCAGCAGGGCTGCATAATGGGATGATTTGGCCATGGTCGTGGTTACCAGGTGTTTGGAAGGGTCTACACTTAGCTGTACAGTGTGCTTTGATCTTGAAAGGGGGGAGTTCGTTTGCCTCTCCCCTTGGCATTTGTACAAAAGGCCCTTTTGAATAAACCTCGAGGCGACTGGGTATTGGCCCAAGGTCCTCCCAAAGCTATCCTGTGTCTCTGTCTTTTTTATTGTCTCTTTCTGTCATTTCCTCATTTCTCTCGCCTCCCTCCAAGAACCCTTCGACAGGTCGGAGCTGGACTCCTGCAGACTTCCACAATTTATTCAATAACATGTGCCCCGTGTGCCTGCCACAGCACAAGTGTGAGGGGCAGAGACCAACTCTGTGGAGTTGGTTCTCTCCTTCCACCTTTACGTGGATTCCAGGGGTCACACTCAGGCTTTCCCAACATGTTCTTTCCCACTCAGCCATCTTGACTACCTCCACCTTGGTTTTTCAGACAGGGTCTCCCACTGAACCTGGAGCTCACTGATGAGTTACCGTGGGAAAGCTTGCTCGTTGATCCTGAGGGAAACAGACATTGCATCTCCAAAGGCTATAAGCAAATGTGCCTTTTACTTTGAAGAGAAAATAATATCTTCCAAGGCTGTTNCTAAACATCTTTGAAAAGGCAATCCAAAACAAGGGGCAGACCGCACTGCCCTGGCACATACACAAGGAGATGAGAAGTTAGCAAAAAGCCATTCTCAACAATGTGCTGGAGCAAAATGAATCTGTTTAGTTTCAGCTACAATAGCTACATGGATGCCATTACATTATGGTCTGCCTCCAGTCAAAAGAAAAAGAAACAAGACCCTCTGGAAATGGAATAATTTCCTCAAGATGTAAGCATTACAACAAAATACGGACTTCTTTGGGGTATTATAGAATTTCTTATTTCAACAAGTGGGACTCTCTTAATACCTTTTTTAAAAAGATTTATTTATTTCTTTTATGTATATGAGTACTCTATCTGCATGTATGCCTGCAGGCTGGAAGAGGGCATTAGATCCAACTATAGATGCTGTGAGTCACCATGTGGTTGCAGGGAATTGAACTCAGGACCTCTGGAAGAGCAGCCAGTGCTCCTAACCTCTGAGCCACCTCTCCAGCCCCATTCTAATCCTCATAGACAATACTGAATGTTCAGATCTGAAGGACTTTCACTGAGGTCCTTAGCTATTCCTGCTGCATCTTGTCATTCTCACGGAGGGACTGGAGACAGACACCTGGGAGTCGCGCGTGCACACACTCACTCGCACACACTCACTCGCACACACTCACTCNCACACACTCACTCGCCAAATAAATCATGGCAGCGGTTGTCCACATTCTGATCTCTTCAGTTTTTCAATGCCACCATTGGGAGGACTGTCACTGATGTTTCTGGAGCAGTGGTATAGGAAAAGGTAGGCACGGGCAAGTAAGGGGTGAGCAAGACACATGGGACCTTGTCCACTGAACTTACTGTCTTGTAGGGAAGATACATAACTGAACAGAATCCAGAGATGTAATTAGCTCTTAGAATTGCTAGAAACTGGCTTACCCCCTCCCCTTCCTTTCCCTTCCCCCACTCACCACTACCTTTCTAGGGAACCGTCACCAGAGAGCTGACAGTGAACTTGTGGTTGTCCTGAGCAAAGTCACACAGAGTTTGCTGTCTTTTCACTTTCATTCTGAAAATTTCCTTTTGTTCATTCTCAAAATATAGGACTGTAGGAGAAGCCGAAATTGAACTGTGACTGTAGGAGAGGCTCTTACTGTTGAAACAGGGACAAGATCAGCTAATGGCATCCTCTCAGCACCAATAAAAATGTGGCCATAGTTCAACACAAGGAAACACCTGAATAAAATGTCACATTTATAGAAAACTTTGAATTAAATCCCTTTAACACTTTATTTTTAAGAGGAATCGTAGGAGAATGGGATCCCTTTATTTAAAGAGCTCCTCCAGCAAAGAAAAATCTTTACTTTGAAAGATGAAATGTACCTGGTTCCTGATTTAATTGATGTCAGATCATCTGAAGTAAAATAAATAACAAGCATAAACACAACTCTAGTTTCTCTCAAAAGTTGAACGAAGTAAGTTACAATTTACTAAACGGGGAAATGAACGCTAGGCTAGCGTGAATGATTTCATAAATAGGCTTCATCTGCCTCCTGCTGGACTNCAGCTGAATGACAGGCCTTCCTAGCAACCAGAAAGGAGAGATGGTGTTTGGCAGGTTACCTGCCTCCTAAGCGGGAAAGCAAAGGCCCTGAGAAGAGTCCTAAACGTGTGGCTCACCACTGTACCCCAGCATGTACCATGGCATCTGAAATACATTTAATATATGTGCTGGAAGAATGAATAAACACGTATGAAAGTCATGCTTACCACTCTGAGCAGGCATGGTGATTCCAAGAGTCGCAAGCCCAAAAGAAACATGCAAAAATTTTACAATGTTCTGTCATACATGCTTGAAAATAACTTGGTGCCCACCAGGCATGCCCTGTCATTTGGACACCAATCCAGAACAATCTTCGAATAATTCCTGTAGGTCAAACAAACTAGTTCAATTAGAACATTCAGACTTTAAAGATAGAAGTGAATTTTCTAACTGTGACTGCCTGCCAAGAAACTATTTCTTGGAGACTCTAGCATCTAAAAGCCATGAAGTAAAATAAAGCCCAAAAATTGACTCCAGGACAGCAGAACTTACTGAGAAATCATACAGAGTTCTCCACGTCATCTTCCATCCCTCACGCTAGGTGATTGCGTTGCAGTCAGCCCTCCAGTGCTATGTCTTGCAAGGGTTGGTGAAGGAAAATATGGGGATACAGGCACCATCTTTAGTGGGAGTACCATTGAATATGAAATAATTCTTACTAGGGCTAAGATTTCAGCACTTCACATACCTGAGTAGNTAGCTATTCAAGAGAAATTGAGACTTCATTGTAGAACAACTCCAAAGAGAATCTAAGTATATGTGTACAACACAGGAAACTAGAAACAGATTTTAAATTGAGATTTGGGGATCCTCTTTTTAGGTGGTAATGCCACATCTCATACAAGGGAGCATTATATTCTGTTGTAGATGTTGGAAGAAGAGGTATGTTGGTGCAGGACAACTAGAGGGTGAGCCACAACTTTGATACTACCTCCTGACTGTAGTAAGCCCCCAAGTATAAATCCACCCTTTCTCATATAATTTTTAGAGTATAGTGAGATTTTAAGATTAGGATACCAACAGGTGCATCCATTTCCATCAACCAGATCTCTAGGTCTGTCTTAGTTAGGGTTTCTATTGCTCAGAAGAAACACCATCACCATGGCAACTCTTATAAAGGGAAAACATTTACTTGTGGCTGGCTTACATTTTCAGAGGTTTAGTCCATTTAGTCCATAGTGGGACATGGTGGTATCGCAGACAGACATGGTGCTGGAGAAGTAGCTGAGTGTCCTACATCTTGACCTGTAGGCAACAGGAAGTGGTCTGAGACACTGGGCGGTACCCGCACTCATCATTAGCCCCAGCCTAAACATCTATGTGCATTCCTTCACCTTTCACACTTTGCTCAGCTAACACCTTCTGAGGAAGTCTGTCCTCCATCCATTTCCAACAAAACACTCTCCTGCTACACAGACCCATCTTGTTCTGTGGTTTTCTATAGGGCTGTCACATTGTAACAAACCATAAAATTTGCTGTTACATTTGTTGCTGTCTGGCTTTCCTACAAAGGCATCCTTTCTTCTTTGGCTCACTGGCATTCCTATAACACTCATGCCTATAACTACCACCCAATAAATGATTGTGGAATGAATAAACCGACCGGAAAGTATTTCTACAATTGCTATACTCTCCCTTAATACCCCTCTTCCTTGGCCCGACTGGATGACACAGGTATTTATGTATGACATGTTACATATTAAGTTTTGTAGAATGATTAAACTGAATGAGTGAATTAATACTGTTTCTATAACAGCTGTATTACTATTACTACCACCACCATCACCACCATCACCACACCACCACCATCACCACCATCACCACACCACCACTATCACCACCATCATTACCACCACCACCATCACCACCACCACCATTGCCACTATTCCCAAAAACTAATGCTACTTTCACAGCCTCTTTCTTGGCTCTTTGAAGTTTACTGTCTTCACCTTCAAAAATTCTACAAGCACGGGAAGTTAGAAAGAGCAGGAAGTTAGTGAGTGAACATCATAATGTCTCCTTGGGTTCCACTTAGAATTACATGAAATGTGAATTTATTTTTGAAATGGCAAGAGGATGGTGTAAAAAAAAAAGGTATTGAGGTTTTTCATTTGTTCATACTTAAAGCATTCCCTGACTGGTGAAATCTTCAATCTTGTAGGCTCTGAGTGATGTGTGGAGCCTGTGACATACAACAGGGCAAAGCTTATGAATACTGAACTTAGTCTCTTGCAGCAGTCAGGGATATAAAGATACTTATGAGACAATATAAAAATATTTATGAGACAACAAGGAAAACTTAGATGAGGAGTAGATATTAGATATTAAGAATCATTTTCCTTTGGGAATGACAAGGGTACTATAGTTGCTAAAACTATGGTCTTATTTTATAATACATATGGAAACATTTATGATTGAAATGATATAATAGCTGAGACTATCTTCAAAGTAAATCTACTGTGAGATGAACGGAAGTGCACATGTGAAAACAATTTGGCTGTGTGGTGTGCCATTTAAGCTGAGCGATGGACCAAGGGGAATTCATTATACCGCTCTGTTTGGAATTTTTCATAAAATGTCTTTCATCTCTTTAGGAAAGTCTTCACTAAGTTCTCATCTGATATCACATACCTAGCACCACTATTCTTCAGTCAGGGAAAAAAATAATAAGCCATAGGCACACACACGACAGCACAACCAACAGAAAACCTGACATTCTCAACACTACCACATCTAAGAGCCAACTTTGCTGGGCAATACCACCAGAGGCAAACTGAAGTAAAACTGACCAGAACTCTGTCTTTTTTCCATTCTCCTCAAGGCCTCTACCTTGCCACTCTTCTCCACCAGCTTATCTACAATGTCCATAAAAAGATTTGAAAGAAAAAGGTTGGAAAGATGGTTTCGCAGTCAAGGGCTCCCACTACTCTTGCAGCAGACCCAAGTTTGGTTCCCAGTACCCACCTTGGGCAGCTCACAAGTGTCTGAAATTGCAGCTCCAGGGGATCCTATGCCTCTGGCCTTCATGGGCATCTACACATTATGGTGGTCTCTGTGACCACCACGGCCAGTAGAATAACGATCCACAGGAGACAAGAAGGCAGTTCAGTTTGACACAACTAAATAGCCAGTGTTGGTCCAAACTTCAAGAGTCTGACCCAAGTAGTTTATTTTAGGTATATTTAAGCATAGCACAATTGGCTGAAAAATTTCCTGGTGATAATTCAAGCCCATGTGCATAATAAAGCTTAAGATATGACTAAATAAAAACTCTTTGTAAAGTAAGTGTGGCATCTTCCATAAAGATGCATTCTATAAACTAACAAGCTCACAATAAGGGTCTGGGGGAGGATCTGGTGTGGTCTTGGCCACAGAGAGAGCCCAAAGGTCACCATACTATTAACCATGTCCACTCCCAGCCTTCTGGGTGCAAAATAGGTTACATACATCCTTGGCTTTAAAGGGACAACCCTGTGTGTTTAACATTCCTTGTTCCTCTACTGCTTATCTGTGAGAACAAGGACCTCTGTACCTCCCCAACACAAGTGTTCATACTCAAACACATATACATAGTTAGAAAATAGTTTTTAAAGATCTGGAGGAGTTTCATTTCATGTATGGACAGGATCTTGATAGATAGATAGATAGATAGATAGATAGATAGATAGATACATAGATACATAGATACATGGATAGATAGATAGATAGATAGATAGATAGATAGATAGATAGATAGATAGATAGATACATACATACATACATACATACATACATACATACATACATAGATACATAGATACATAGATACATAGATAGATAGATACATACATACATACATAGATAATAGATAGNATACATAGATGATAGATAGATAGATACATACATACATAGATGATAGATAGATAGATAGATAGATAGATAGATAGATAGATAGATAGATAGATAGATAGATAGATAGAAATAGAGATAGATAGATAGATAGATAGATAGATAGATAGATAGATAGATAGATAGATAGATAGATAGATAGATATCAGACACTTTTGGACAAATGCAGTTCTTTCTCAATGCCAATTAAACATATCCACTCACTTCTCAGGGCCCCCCCAGGTTTTTGGCATGAAGATACTAATGTGTTTGNTGTGATCGACAGTCATTTCATCCAATAGCCTCTACTACTTAAATGTATGTTTAAAAACTGTGATACATTTGAACGACTCAGAAAGTTAATATTTGTGCATTATGTTCTCACTTGTCCCCGGCACTGTTCTAAAGGCTAGAAATATGACTGCGAACAAAGACAAGCCCTGCCTTTTAGAGGCAGCATGCTGAAAGACATGTAATAATAAGTGCAGAGAGAGAAAGTGTAGTGTAAGGACTACAGTTAATATTGTATTAGGGGTTGGCAAGATGGCTCAGTGAGTATAGGTGCTTGCCAACAAGCCTAAGACCAGAGTTCAATTACCCAGAGCCACATGGTAGAAGAGAACTGACTCCTGCAGGTTGCCCTTTGATCTCCACATATTCACTGTGTCATGTTCCCACAAGCACACACACACACTCAATAAATGAAAAAATAATATCGTGTGCTGGAAATTTGCCAAGTTGTTTTTAAGCACACTTACCATCACACAGACACAGACACACACACACACACACACACACACACACACACACACGAGGAACAGTCATATAACAGATGCTGATTTGGTTGACTGTAATAATCACTATGTATATGTAAAAAACAATGTGTTGTACAGCTCAAAAGCCTGAGACTGGCTATTTTTTTACTTTGACATTTACTATGAAGGGCTCAGACTACTCAGCACATTTGTTTCAAAATACCCTTCATAGTGGACTGCAGCAGTCCTGTTTTCCATCTTATTGGCTTCCTCATTAAGGAACTAGATAAATGTTGATGCGTTAATGATGTGTTTTTGTAGGACAGTCATGTTTTGAAGGCTGTACTTCCATAGCAGCCTGAATCTCTGTTGATTTATAAAATGTACCCAGTGCCCTTTTCTCTACATTCAAAAGGTGATGAAAGAACACAGAACATTATAAAAAGTCTCACGTCACTTTTGAACACTTCTCTAAGTAAGTAAGATTGTGATGCTTGGCTCTGCCACTGATTCCTTAAGGGAAGTATTTAAGGGAGAGATCCGGCCCAGTGCTTGTGAAGGGGAAAGTTGGCACAGCCGTGAAATAACATCTAAAGTTGAGAACAGATACATAATATGGGAGATAATAGTACCTTTTAAACAGAAGAGTACTTCCACCTATTGTCAATACTTGTCCTTCCTCAAACAGGCTCCACCCCTCCCACAGGGAACTAACAGAACAGAAGATCATTTCAGATGACTATGCAGAAAGTTTCCCTAAAGCAAACAGACAGCAGAGATCCATAGTCCCACTACTAGGAACCACTTCCCTGGCACTAGATCTAACAGAGCTGAATGGTCTGAGAGGGTTCATATTCATTATGCACATGGGTGGAGCCTGAGAACATGCATCTACAAATGCTCCAGGCCATTTGAATAAGACTAAACTTGGAGGTGAGCACATACGTAAGATAATACAACCTTAGAGTATTGGAGTTGCTTAACTATTCTTCTTTTAAAAAATTCATNCATGCATCTGTAATATCCAAACATCACATCCCTCACAGGATCCACAAAGCCCTTCATCACCTGGACCAGGTCTCTGTAATTTCATCTCTGCCTCTACATCCATTTCTGCCCTTCAGTCACCCTACATTGCAATGTTTAATACACTTTTGTGTGGTCCTCCCTGATGTTGACACAGTTATCTCCTCCTTGTCTGTGGGACTGTGGATCTAGCTTTCAATTCCAAAACACCTTGGTAAATGTGGGTGTGTTGTAGAATATTATCTTAAGATGTGTCTGTCACATTTGTTGATGCTGTGGAACATTTGTTTAATGATGCAAAGACGTGCTGCATTCTTTCATGTTGCATTTGTTTAACTCTGTGAAGCTGTGTTACTTTGCCTGTCTAAAACAACTGACGGTCTGATAAAGAGCTGAGCAGTCAATAGCGAGGCAGTAGAAAGGATAGGTGGGGCTGGCAGGCAGAGAGAATAAATGTAAAGAGAAATCTGGGAGGAAAAGAAGATCAAGGAACGAGAGAGGAAGGAGGAGGACTTCAGGGGCCAGCCACCCAGCCACCCAGCTACACAGCCAGATGTGGTGTAGGTCTTGAGTTCAGGTCCCCAGTACTCACATAAAAAGCTGGGCATGGCAGTCCACACCTGAGACAGGAGGATCCTGGATGACAGGAAGGGGGTGGGAGGGAATGCTGGCATCCATTTTAGCCAATCACTGAGCTCCAGGAGGTTCAGTGAAAGGCCCTGTTCCAAAACAAAGTGGAAAGCAAAAGGGAAAGATACTCGAAGTCAATCTCTGACCTTGCACCCCTCCACACACACAAAAGTGGAGATGAGCATACCCACTCTTGGGCTATGGCACCTGGCATAGACAGAGTCTGGATGTTAACCTACACTCTTTCCAAGAACCAAGTGCTTTGTACTAAGTAATGTTAGCATTCTTTGTCTATCATCTACAAGATGAATAGAACCAGGATTTTATCCCGACAGGCCTAGGAGCAGATTCCAGGTTATAGGCAGACATCCAGCAAGCTTATTAAATCATATTGCTATACTAAAACTCTGCAGATAATCTGAATACTTCACTTTTACCTCTCTCTCTGCCACAGCACTTTACCAGGTTTAAATTAATGACTATGTGTCTTAGTAGTTTGGTGCCAAGGGAGAAAATCTAGCCTCTGGTATCTGGGAGTCAACAGTTACTAGATACCCACCTAGCTCATCCACAGAGGTTGTTACNCATATAACGAGAAAGGAGGTAAGCAGTGGAATGAGGTCAACTATTTTAGCCCATTTAAAAGTATTCTGAGCAGGGCGGTGGTGGCACACGCCTTTGATCCCAGCACTCAGGAGACAGAGGCAGATGGATCTCTGAGTTTGAGGCTAGCCTGGTCTACTGAGTGTATTCCAGGACAGCCAGGGCTACAGAGAAACCCTGATT
>LZPO01066403.1:75818-92559 GCA_001675575.1 Neotoma lepida | reverse complement strand
CCCCCCTTCATAAGAGCCTCAAAGAACCTAGAAATAGAAAGAAAAACTCCAGTACAATAAAGCCCACATAAAACAAACCTGAGCCAATAGTCTACTAAATTAGGAAAAGCTCAAAGCATTTCTTCTAAAATCAAAACTGGACAAGTATGTCCCCTACCTCTACTCTTATTCAATACAGCCCTTGCCCAGTTAACTAAATCATTAAGAGAACGGGGCATAGATGAAAAGGAAGTAGTCAAGTCATCCCATTTGTAGACAATATGCTCTTATACATGAAAGACTCTGAAGACTACCAGAAAACTCTTAGTACTGATGAATACTGTGATGATATATTGTGTACCCTAATAAACTTGCCTGAGGATCCAAGGACAGAGCTAGCCATTAGATTAGACATAGAGGTCAGGCAGTGGTGGCACACACCTTTAATCCTATCACTCGGGAGGCAGAGATCTGTCTGGATCTCTGTGAGTTCAAGGCCACAACAGGCTACATAAGATTGATCCAGTATAGGAGAGAAACAGAGCCAGGCAGTGGTGGCACACACCTTTAATCCCAGCACTTGAGATCTCATGCCTCTGCTTGGGAAGCACACAAGCCTTTAATCCCAGGAAGTAATATGGCAGGGCAGAGAAAGGTATATAAGGCGTGAGGAAACAGGAACTCACTCTCTTTAGGCTGAGGATTTCGTAGAGGTAAGAACTAGTGGTTGGCTGTTCTACTTCTCTGATCTTTCAGCTTTCCCCCTGATATCTGGCTCTGGGTTTTTTATAAAAAGACCATCTAAGATTCGAACAACAGAATACCTTCAGCAAAGTGGCCTGATGCAAAATCAACAAAAGCAGCTTTTCATACAATGAGAAATATGCTNAGAAGCAAGCAGGAAGGCAACAGCTTCAAAAAAAAACAAAATACTTCAGAATAAATCTAACCAATGAGGTAAAATAGCTCTACAATAAAAACTTTTAAACATTGAAGAAAAGAAACTGAAGATGACACTGGAGACAGAAAGATCCTCTTCAGAGATTAGCATAGGGCAGGGAAATTCAGACTCCATATAATCATCATAAAAATTCTAATGATGGGAAAGAATACCAAGGACAGACAACTGGGATTGTGTGGAATTAAAAAGCTTCAGAACCACAGAGGAAATGGGGAAATGAAAAAACACTCTACAAACAAAAAGTCGAGTTTTAGGGAAACCCAAGACTATGGAAGAGAGCCGAGAAAAAAAATTACAGCATATGGCCTCACAACTAGAGAGCATTATTACACAAAGGCCTCCTTCTAGCTAGATTAACAAAAACTTCATACTAAAACCCTAAATCTCTGAAATTTCACACCTGGCTTTCAGACATCCAAAATTAAAATACTACATAACACAGGTCCTATAATTTTTTTATATTACCCAAAAAGGCAGTACATACATTCTGAAGCTTAAAGGTGAAAAAGTATTTCAAATGCTACAATGAAAGAACATTTTCCAGCAATTTCTGATTTGCAATCAAAAGAGCCCCACTTAAAACACTATACTAAGGACATCAAATAGTGTTCGGTAAGCTTCTCTATTTCATCCATTCCTAACTTCTGTAGCTTCGGTAAGCTTCCTATTTCATCCATTCCTAACTTCTGTAGCTTCGGCAACACGTAATAAAAATTTTGCTAGCTGAAATCACTCACATTAACTTAGGTTCTCTATATAAAAACATATGGGAAGGCTGGAACATTAATTCCAGTTCCAAAATCAAAATCTCAGAAGAAAGGGAAGAAAATAGCCCAGAGGGCACTTAACAGCAGCACCTAATCTTCTTTATTTATATTTGGGGGAGAGAGGAGAGAAACTAACACTAAGATAACCCACTTCATTTTCAAAGGTGATTCATACAAGGAGCAGACTAAAAATTATTAGGGTCAAAGCAAATCAAATACCTATCAACAGATTAATAAGTAAGTAAGATACATTTTAATCATGTTGTGAAACACCAAAACTGAGTTATACCGCTGCACACGTAAGTACCAACGCATCTGACAGTTACAGAGTTACTGAAACAAGGCAATAGCTATCTACAGCATGACTTCATCCACTGGCATTCAAAAACCAGAAAGGAACAGATGGGAGAAGGTTCAGAATAGTAGTTACTTTGGGATGGTGGTCAAGAGGGTGTGTACATACATGCATAAAGTTTCATCAAGCTGTACACTGTAGATTTATGTATCTTTCAGTTTGTAAATCATACTTAAAATTTTAAGGAAAAATGTATTTATCCGAACTATCAGTAGAAACAGAAATCAAAATTCTACACAACACAAGAGTATAGACATACTTTGAAGGGGGGGGGGGAATCAACCATTGCCCATTACCACCACCAATCTGTCTCTGGTTGCATGATTTAATTTCCTCTTCTATAACTTACTACTCATTAAAGTGGGACTGTCATGTCTTCTTTACCTACATTTCATAGGAAAAGCATGACCCACCACTAAAATCAGTATGTTATCAACAAAATAAAAAATCAGATACTGTCTAATGCAATTTCTGATTAAAAAAGTAAGGTGACTTCTATCAGGCATTCTATTATATATGAAACCTTCCAATTGACAGCTAAGACAGCTATTTCAACTTAGAAGCCACTAAGTAGATATGTAACCTTACTCAGGCCATTCTGTGACTACAGAACCTCCATTTAGCCCTGTGATTTTGAACACACAAAAAATGAGAGCTATCTCTCACCCTGGACAGTCACTGATTACCCAGAGATGCAGAAATGTTGCCTGAGGTGAAACTTTTTATTATTTCTAGACAAGTAATCTAAGTGTCCTTCTTCTTCCAACACTCCACTTACTATCTCTGACTTATTTAGAATCAAAGGTATTTGAAGTTCACAGCTCACAGAGGTATACTATAAAAAAAAAAAAAAGTTAATTTAAGGAATGAGAGAACCTCAAAATACAGAAGATCTTTATTGCCTGGAAATGAACAGATTTAAAAAAAATAATATGGCATTATTCATGTATTTCAGTATTTCAGAAATAAGCCTTAAGTGGAAAACTTTAAAATATAACAGCTTTCTTAGTTGGCTAAACACATAGAATATTGTTCACTAATGTAAACTACATTCTTGATACTAAGGGACATTTAAGAATGCCTGAAGAGATTCCTGTGAAAAGACTTTACTGCAATGCTTCCTGGGAAAACCAAGGAGAATGTTTACCTTCCTTCTTATCTCAAGACAGACGACTATAAAAGTAAACAGTCAGACAGCTGTTTAGATAGTTACATAATTCAGCTAAGTGGTAGTTCTAGTGTCCTCAAGTAGCTTCTGAATGTCAAAGATCCCATAAAGCAATTCCACCTTAAGTGTCCTACTCCAAAATTTCCCAGTACCTTCTTCTTGCTTCCTGTCAATTCCCCTTCCCTCTGCTCAACTTCCAGCCATTGGAAAAGCATTCTGACTAAAGTGACTCACTTCCCTCCAATTTTCTTCAGGGTTTAAGTCAAAGGGAGGGAAGAANAAAANAAAAACTCTCACACTATGTAAAAGTGAGAATGTGCAGAAGAGGGAAATGCACCTATCAAAACACACCTACTAATAAAAACATTTTTGGTAGAAGCTAGAGATATGTAATTAAAAAAAAAAAAAAGGCCTTTCCTAAGAGAGCGTAAACTAGCTTAAAAAACCCAAACAACTAAAAATCATTATTACTAAAAATACTGGGACCATGAAAGCAGGGAAGGGCACATCCCAGCCTCAGAAGTACAGGAAGGTCTCTAATGAAAAGATCAACTACAAATATGGCAGCACAGCATACTCTTCACAACAAAACAAACAAAAAACTATAGTATTATAGTATATTTGACTTACAGGAAGAGATGAGGCTCAGACAACATGGAAGCCACTCTAAAGAACTGAATTTTATCACTACAAGTAACTATTTGAGGAATGCAGACATACTTCTACAAAGATCTCTCTCTGTCTACTTCATTCACTATACATGGCCAAAAGGGAATGTGTAAAGAAATAACACAGGCGGGGGTGCACAATACCTCAGAGATCTTTCAGGGTGTACTCAGACACTTGGGAACATAGCTAGAAATTAAAAATATAATTTTGGCCTCTGTCTTTTTTTTTTAAGTTGGTTGGCAATTTTCTGTATTAGTTGGGGTCAATTTAAAAGACACTATTCACCTTGTTATACATATATCTAAGCATAAAGTCCAGGAGAAACGATTTCCCTTTCCGAAAAGCTCCTGCCACAGACACCACGACTATGTTAAGATCCCGTATGTGCTCCTGTAGCAGGATCTGCTCCAAGGCCTCTTCATCAAGCTCAAAGTTATGGTCATCTTCATGAGCAAGAACAATCTGCACGGGGCATGGTTTCTTCATAACCTCNTCTGAGTTTCCTAGGTCATCATCTTCAAAGTCCTCACCTAGAATTTAAAAAGAGAGACAGGTTACTTTAACCCCTACATTAGCAACCTTTCTTTAAGGACTTCACCTAAAGCAAACTTTGAAAAACTCTCTCTGTACAACATTTGAGAATAGTTATAAAAAAGGATTTTTCAAACCTTCTAGAACAGGGCAAACACTATCAGTCAGATTTCCCACTTTCTACATAGAGAGATGGAGAAACCTCTNCGCTAGGTCCTCTATCTCAGTTAAACCCACCGACCCGCTAACTATGAGCAACAGCTGTTCTCCAGCACTGCAGGACTCTGCAAACACCTTTCAGTACTTGAGGAACACTGCAGCTAGGCACAGACACTTCACCTGCAACTTCACAGTCCAGCTCTCCTTGTATTCATCACCTAAAAAATTACTCCACAGCACAAAGATTAAAGCAGGTAGACTGTAGATTTCATTCTGGAATTGGAAAAGTAAAGTTAGGGCTCTAGGGAGTGTCCAAATACAACCCAATAAAGCTAACAAGTCCCAAATTTTCCAAGTAAGACTCCCTTGCCAAACCAAAGTCACGGGACTGTTTTAGTGGAGAAAGATAGTCACTGAGAGGTGCCATCGTCCATTGGGGCTTCTTCTGGACACTATAGCCACAACTTGAAGACGGTGTAGTGTCTATAAACAACCAGCCCATTCCTTCGGTCACTACCACACACCACGATCAGGTAACTTTTGCAGAAAGAGCTTTCCTGAATAAAGATGGAAAAATAACTACAGAAAATGTAAATGGAGACAACTGCTCAAAGTTTAGTTTTCTGTTCTTTAAAAAATTCAAAGTGTCTAATAACTTTTGATATGCACCTTGCTCAGTTTCTCTACTAACCTCCTGATCCCATGTAGCAATTAGGTTAACAGTGGGGACCTTATCAGTGTTCCTGTATCAAAAATTGTAAGCCACACTCCCTTGAGCCTGTCCACTAAGTGTCAATTTCCACTCTAAGGAGACCTCTGATATCTACTGTGTTCATTCTCTCACAAGAAGAGCCTTCCACTTAGAACATTAGTCACAATGAAACAACACATTGTCCACATAAACACCATCCACAGATTGGCACTTCTATCTATATTAAGGACTTTTTACAGAAGGAAACATCCAGCTTATCTGATTTGCCTCCCTGCCGTATTTTGAAAGGCACCTTTAACACTGTACAGCCAAATCAACACTATTTCAAAATGTGCTTTGAGTGGCAATAATGCACTATAGAGAACAAGTGAGTCCGAAGAATTTTTGGAAGTACAAGTAATCAACATTTAATTAAAGAGAACATTATCATTTCCTTTATCAATAACATTTGGCTGTGGCTCATTAGGATATTTGAATTCACAAAAGTTAGCTTTGCAGGAGAGGTACAGACAGTTAAAAATCCCAATTAAGAAATCATTAGGAAAGACCAGATAAGTGATAAAAGTGCATGCAAATTGTGTGATTAAGTTTCCAAGCTTAATCAGAGGTTAACACCAGGAGGAAAAAGTAAAATTCCCCTATCAACGTGAGAGCTTCCCTGTGCCTATTTTCATCTGTAAATGGCAATCACATGCCTACCTCGTAAGGTTGTCATCAGTATTAAATGAGTTTAAGTAGTGTGGTACACAGTTAGCACTATGGGTGTTGCTACTAAGGTAAAAGTAGTTTCAAATATTCCAACAGGAACTTTTACTTTGAAATGCCAAACACTATTGGGACTTTCATTCGACCAGTGGCTATATACTAACATCGCCACATACTCTTTGCTAAGGCACAAATCTGGGGCCATCCTTAACATACATCCTTTTCCCTTGGCCTTTAATCATACCTGTTCCTGTCACTATCTTTTATCTCATTTATATCATATTGGTCTTCATTAACACACTTGCTCCCCTCTCCAAAACTAATCCAACCTCCAAGAGACAACTAACTAGATCTCTCAATCTGCTCACTACTCTCATTAAAATCTGTTCTTACAAACTGTCCTCACAGCCCATCTCTCTCTCCTGTCATTTGGTGCAACTCCCCCTCTGTAAATCAAGCCAGTCTTCCTTCAGTCTTCACAATGGTAAGGTCTTTCTAGACTCATGATACTCCTCTGCATGGAGTATCATACACTTCCCCTAATCAATTCATAGTCCCTAAGTTTCAACTTAAAGGTCATTTTCCAAGAATAAGAAATCCCCTAAGACCCCTTATCAAATTTAATGTTCCTATACTGTTAATTTTAATATCATTTGAATATTTATGTAAGTATATATTTATTATATGTATCCCTTCCTAAGCAGCTTAAATATTGATAAAACTCTCACTGTACTTTAACCAAAGAATACATAAAACAATAAAATAGAAAATTCTTTAGTTTCCTTGCCATAGCCACCAGAGTCCTGAGATCAAGCCTCTGCCTCCCCTCTCATCCATCCTACAACAATCCTGTCCGTCCCCAAAGGTCCAGGCCATCTGGTCTTCCTGGTGTCCCTTCAGCAAACAGACCTGTTTCCCACCTTAGAACTGTATGCTGTACAGAAGTTCCCTCTGTATAGAATGTTCTGACCTTAGAAATTTACATGGCATCACATCTCCTCCTTCTAGGTGTCAGCTCAACAGTTACCTCCTTAGTGTGGTCTTTCTTCACCCATTCCAAATTACAGACTCTTTCCCAGTCACTTTGAAACAGGCTTTCCCCCCCATAGTCCTTTTCAGCAGCTAAAATAACATTTTCATGTGTACCTCCTGTCTCCCCCTCCAGGGAATGTGTGCATCACCAATCATCTTGTTGACTAGCTGTCTCCTAACACTTAGAGACTGCTTACCACCAGATGCAAGGCCAGCGAGGTAGCTAAGCGAGTAAGAAAGAGCACTTGCTGCACAAGCCTGTCAACCTGAGTTCAATCCCAGGAACCCACAGAAGCAAGCACAAGCTAACTTCCCTCAAGTTCTTCTGACCTCCACATGCAAGCAAAGGTGATTGTGTGAGCTCAGGTTCTCTCTCTCTCTCTCATGTGAGCTCAGGTTCTCTCTCTCTCTCTCTCTCTCTCTCTCTCACACACACACACACACACACACACACACACACAATATTTTCTAAATGCCAGGTGCTTAATATTTAATAAATTTTATACTTAGTAAAACTTAAATACATTACTAGGCATCTTTTTTCAATTTTATTTTATTTTTTAAGATTTATTTATTATGTATACAGTGTTCTGCTTCCATGTTTGCCTGCAAGACAGAAGAGGGCACCAGATCTCATTACAGATGGTTGTGAGTCACTATGTGGTTGCTGGGAATTGAACTCAGGACCTCTGGAAGAACAGTCAGTGCTCTTAACCGCTGAGCTATCTCTCCAGCCCCCCCCCCATTACTAGGCATCTTATACCTACCCTTATGTATTTCATAAATAAATGAAAACCAGCTTGGAGGAAAGCACACTTACTCCAAAATTACAATAAAAATCATTATAGTTCTACGTGGAACACGTGGTGACATAGATTATAAAATGGGTTAATTTAAGATGTAAGAGCTAACTAGCGAGAAGCCTGCCAGGGCCATAGTTTAAAAATGATATAAGCCTCTGTGTGTTTATTTGGGTCTAAGAAGCCGTGGGAGCTGGACGGGACCGGGACCGAAACCGGACAAACTTTTGTCTACAAATGCCTACAGATGATCACCTGTTTCTCAAATCTCTCTCCACAGCGGAACACTAAATGAACCTAATAGTCTATTCACCACAAAACCTACAAAAAGAGACCTGTCCCGGCTGGAGAAGACATCTCAGTCACTAAAGCACGAGAACCTGAGTTTTATTGCCAGAACCTCTGCTAAAAAGCAGGGAGTGGTGTGTGTATGCTTACAGCAACCACAGCTCTGGGGAGGTAGAAATGGGTAGATCCCTGAGGTGTACTGAACAGCCAACCTTGCTTAACGAGCAAGCCCCAGGCCAGTGGGAACCCTCTCAAAAAATAAGGTCGATGACACCTGAGACTAATTCCTGGCACGTGTGTGCGTATATGTGTGCTCTCCTCTGTCTTATTTAATTTAAAACAAAAAACGTTGCCAGAAATTCAGAACAAGGAAAGGAACAGGCAGAGCAGAGGAATGTTTTAGGGCAATGAAATGATATAATTGTGAATACACTCATTACATATTTACAAATTAACTCAAAAAAACCAGAATATACAGTTCTAAGAGCAGGTTCTAATGTGGCGTATCCATTCTGGATAACAATACATCAGTGAAGGTTAATGTAATAAATGAACTACTCTAACACAGGATGTTGGTAATGAGGAGGGGGGGCATTTAGAAACTATTTTCTACTCAGTTTTGCTTGAACTTAAAATTGCTCTAAGAAATAAAATATACTTTAAAAGACATCTTTCTACTTCTTTATCATGCTTTATCTTGTCTACCAAATACATATAGTCACCATGGATTCCAATAGCAAAATGTATTAGTTCAGAGATGACCTCACTCTATCACCAAACCTTTAAGTTTAATTATAAGGCAGTAAAAATGCTTCCAAATCTGTATTACAATAAAATGTTAATGCTAGCTATATTATATCAACCCAAACCTAAATTACAGAAAGAGAAGAGAGTACTTTTTTCAGAGACAATGGAAGTATCTTTTATTCAAATTTCAAACACAAACTTAAAACAACTTTTATAGAAAGTAAGGTTAAGTCTGCTTAGTTCATTTAAAACATTAGTTATCTGACAAAAGCAAGTACTTTAAAGACTGGTCCTCAGACCTTAACATTTACAATCGATGTTCAAATAAGGATATCACCTAAGTATTCAAGAGCTCGTTCTATTGCATGTTTTTTAAAGCCTTCAAGAGATTATACCATGGTATCCCTCTTTCTAGGAACTTGTTATGAAGGAACAAAGGTATTAACAAATGTGGACAAGCTTGTTTCCTGTGTTATTTCTAGTAGTGAAAAATTAATACTGAGTGTCTCAAAACTGGAAATTGGCCAACTTTTAGCCATAACTATCATATTAGGCAGCTTAAAATACATATGAACTATTAAAAATTAAAAAGTCTTCAAGATCTATTGTTATTTTTAATTGCGTGTGTGTGTGTGTGTGTGTGTACTGTGTGTTAGTAGTGTGTGGGCATGTGCATGTGAGTACAAGTGCCTTGCAGAGGTCAGAGGTGTTGGATCCCTGGAGCTGAGTTATCGGTATTTCTGGGACACATGAAGTGGGTGCTGGGATCTGAACTCAGATCCTCTGCAAGAACAAGGATTAGCCCTTAACTGCTGAACTTACTTCTCCCCAACCCCTAAGGATGACTTGTAAATCAGCATAGGATTAAGTGAAGAAAAAGCAGATAAAGTAGTAGGAAGCAGCCCCAATTCTTCTTTTGCTTTGTTTGATTTTGTTCTGCTTTTTTTAATGATTATTTTTATTTTATGTGCATTCATGTTTTGCCTACATGTACATCTGTATGAAGGCATTGGATCCCCTGAAGGCAGAGTTACAGACAGTTGTGAGCTGCCATGTGGGTGCTGGGAATTGAATCCAGGTCCTCTGCAAGAACAGCCGGTGCTCTCTCTCAACTGCTGAGCCATCATCTCTCCAGCCCCCTTTGCTCTGCTTTTTCAAATCTAAGTAACTGGGCTGGAGAGATGGCTCAGCGGTTAAAGGCTAGGCTCACAACCAAATCTAAGTAACTGGGCGCATAAGGATTTGGAAACATGAAGTTACAAAAGTTAACAGTGTAGACAGGCACTCTNCCACAAACAGCATAGGGCACAAAACAGCAATCCCTAAGAAAGACACTCGGAAAGTGAGCACTACGCTCATTTCCAATCCCTTAGGTAGGAACAATTTCCTAACTACAGTGCGAAGAAGTGAGCACAAGCAAATACTAAGTCCACAAATACTACAGCACTAGGAATCTGGGAGGCGGAGGATCACTAGAGAAAAACCGGCCAGCAACCAGATGCCTTTGGGCAAGGGCAACAAACCTCACTGGTGCAGGGAACACGTCACTATGTAAGGTTCACCTAAGGCCTGCACCAGAAAGCAGGCCCTTTGGAGTTCAGGCTGTGACAGACTGGAAAGATCTTACACATAGAACCTCAGGCTGAAATACTAGCAAAGCCCCGAATCAGAATTAAGGACCTTGTCCTCAAATAAGATCCTATCTAAGACAAGTCCAAACAAAGCCTAAAAGGAGGACCTGAAAAGACCTGTGGGAGGCAGTTTTGAAATATAGTACAGGGGCTGGGGAATCAGCTCAGTTAGAGTGCTTTTCATGAAATAGGACCAGAGTTCAGATACACTGCACCAATATGAAAGAGGCCCAGAACATGGTGCATACCTGAAATCCTAGCCTGAGAAGTGGGAACCAGGATTCCTGGGGCTTTCTGGCCAGCCAGACTAGTCAAATCTGTGAGTTCCAGGTTCACACATGCATGCCCACACATAACACATACAAAGGAAATTTAGTACAAACAATGAGAAGAGTCCATCTCAGTTTTTTGAATATACAATCCCAAGGGTGAACCCTAACATGAATTCTGAATGATCATAAAGTATCAGAGAGGCTAATTTTAATTTATCACAACAAAAACTGAGTAAAAATCCATTCTATAATGCATAATATAATATGATCAGTGAAAGATCTTGTCTCAAAAAATAAGGTGGAGAAGAAATTGAGGAAAATACCCAACATCAACCTCTGGCCTCCAAACACATATGTGCACACATACACACCTACACCGCATACATACCCAAACACATACAAAAGAAATTTAGTGTAAACACAAAATGTTTGCCACACAAGCATCAGAAAGTGAGTCTGGATCTCTGGCACCCACAGAAAATGCCAGGCACACAGCTGCAATCCCAGCACTGGGAAAGCAATAGCAAGATGCCAGCCAGCTAGATGAACTGGTGAACTCCAGGTTCAGTAAGAGAGCCTATCTCAAAAATAAGGAAAATAGCAACTAAGACATCAACCACTGGCCTCTGTGTATTTGCACATGCTCTTGTACACATGTGAGTGCGCACACACACGAGCACACATAAACACACCAACATAAATAAAAGAAAAATCTAGAACTGAATATTGTAATAGATAAACTATTCACTGAATAGATATAAGGAGACGGGAAGTGGCAGAGTTTGAAGACATCAAGGCCGTTCTCTAATCTGAGCAGCAAGAGTAAAAAGGAGGAAAGACACACTAAGTCTCAGAGAAGTGTGGCACAACATCCAACATGTAGCTAAGAGTCCNGAAAGGAGAACAGAGCTAAGAACTAATTTTAAAAAGAATGACAGTGAAAATGTCACTTCCTTTGTTTACAGTCTTACAAACTCAATATTCAGTTTAAACACTCTAACACCAAACTAAAGGGTTTTAAATCCTCAAACTGTGCTTAGCCCAAATATATATGGGCTTTCTTTGCACAAATTTTCTTCAAATTTTGAATTTTTTTTTACTTTGTTATCTCAGTTTTTGAAAAAAGGTAAATCATCAAATGTCAAACTGTTTAAAAGTGAACCAATTCTCATTCTGGAAATGTACAATGCTATTTTAAACTTTGAAAAACAAGAAATGAAAGAGCTTAAGTTATCTATCTTCCAGCCTGGGCCAATCATATCAGCAAAACGTAGCTGTGAAGAACAAGACGACTCAGCTAAAGGAGTGGATCTCTAGGTCAGTGCAATCACCAGTCACTTCTATTAAAACTGACAGGTTGATTAATGATGTGAGAAACATGACAGGATGCCCACCAGCAAATGCAAGAAAACCAAAAACCAGAACCAAAGCAATATTTTTTCAGACATAGTTTAATCTGCAATCTATAAAACGCTTAAATACTGGGAAGCAAGCTCTCAAAGGAGTAAGGTTTTAGTGCAAAGTGTGAGAGACCGAGGGAAATAAATGATTAACAAGTGTCACTAAAACTATACTGAGGAGTTTTCCAGTGATATTACCTAGAAGTTAAAAGGGAATTACTATGTGAGAATATCATCAACAAAATAAGAACTTCTCATGAAGTGAATGCATTATGCTAAGCTACAATGCNAAGAAGAAAAAAAACGAATGTTTCAAAGAAAATTTCTCTGAATTACTGGACTCTCACTAAAAGGAAGTCATCAATACAGTACTTTCAAAGTTGGGGGGCTGGGGGGAGTCTGGTCTACAAAGCAAGTTCCAAGACAGCCAGAGCTGTTACAGAGAAACCCTGTCTTGAAAAATAAATGAAAAGAGGGAACCAAACATTTAAAGGAAATTGTTTGTTCTCTGATATTTACTACAAAGTTTTAGAACATTAACAAGAAAAATAATAACCAGTTAATAATTAAGAAATAATCTTAAAATTTTTGGAATAATGTAGTCCTCCAAAGTTGCTAAAATCTACCAAAGAAAGGGTANCTCCTAAGCTTATTTTATTCTATTCCTAAAGAGCTTTAAGAGAGATGTATGACACCTCGATCAATTTAGCCAATCTAGTTGAGAAAANTCCTTTAAGAAGCTGCATTAGTACTAAAAACATAATCATTATTCAATATGCCTTGTTTTTAATGCCTGCCAAATATTTTTCCAATCACTTATTTCCAAATTAAATGACATATAACACAGAACAAAATAGAATTCCTAAAAGAATCCTAAGTAAAAACAATACATTCACAGGAACTAATAATGTGCCTATGCCTGTTAATTAAGCGTTAGTTGAGGGGCTAGAGATGGCTTGCAGGTCTCAACATTGGCTGCTCTTCCAGAGGAGCCAGGTTAGTCACAACCAGGTGGCTCACAACCATCTGGAACTCCAGTTCCAGGTCATCTGACACCCTCTTCTGGCTGCTACAAACATCAGACACAAAAGTGGCGCACGGACGCATTCAGACAAAACACTCATATACATAAAAGACTTTTTTTAAAGTAAGGAAAAATGAAACTCCCTAACAGTTGGCTGACTAAAGAAGGTGCTCACAGTCTGAAAGACTAAAAAGAATCAGCTTTCGAATTAAATCCACTGAATGCCTTCAGAGAAAAACTAGGTACAGATGGCTTCACTAGTCAATTATGCCACACAGTTAACAAAAAGAGAAAACCACTTCTATAGACTCTTCTAGGAGAGAAGGAAAAGAAATTCTTTCCAATATACTTTATGAAGCCAAAACTATTACTGATACCAAAACCAGACAAAGACAATGACAGAAAACAAACGTACAAATCAATATCCCTTAGCAGACATCAGAATACATAGGAACTTTTACTTATATAAGAACTATTTTTAAATAGAGAAGACATTTCTACGATACAATTCAAAAAAGATACACAAATAGTAAACTGGCCCAGGAAAAGACACACAATGCTATGAGGTGTTAGAGATATATAAATTAACACCACAGCAAAATACTACTACTGCAGAACAGCTGGCATTAGCAGACCAACAGCAATACCTTGTATANAGCTAAATACCCGCCAGCAATCATACCCTAGGTAGCTAGAGAAGTGACACCATATGACAATAAAAGACTTAAACACAAATGTTCATAGCAGATTTATTCATAATATCCAAAATTTGGAAATAACCCAAATGTTTGTTCATATACTAGAAAGTAAATAAACTGTGTTAAATCCATAAAACAAACTGCTACTTGGCAATGCAAGAAATGGATCATATACGTACATTCACACATATATATGTATATAAAAATATACATAAAAACACAGGTAAGCCTAAACAGCATTTTATATGCTAAGTGAAAGATGTCATCCATACATTATTGTACTGTATGATTTCTTTTTATAAAATTCTTGAATTAAGCAAAACCACAATCACAGAAAGATTAGTACTTACCAGGAGCTCAGAATAAACATACTAACTACATAATAATATGATTCATAGATAAGTCATTATATAATAATTATATAATGATAATGAGAATTAACGTATTGACTACAAGTAACTTTTAAAAAAACTTTTCAGGTATTGTTCTGCATCACAATTTCAGGTTGTAAATTATACATTTGTCAAAACTCATCCAAATATACTACCAAATCAGGGGATTTTATGTAAATTATCTCAGCAAGGCATGTTTTTTTAAATCAGATTCTGCCTAATTTCTCTTAGCATTTTTGTTTCTTAATAGAATCAACACTACCAATTTAAAAAATCATTCTGCAGAACAAAAACATTCTAATCAGTACTGTCCACTTCGATGGCAACTTCAGAAAATAATACCAATATGATTAAAACCTGGAGCTGGAGAAGTGGCTCGGCGCTCACAAGCACTAAGTGCTCTTGGAGAGACCCTGAGTTGACTAGGCACCCACAACCCCACCAGTAACCCCACCAGTAACAGGGTACAAGGCCTCCGCCCTTCCCAGGCACCTGCACTCACACGCACCTACCCACACACAGACCCAGAGACAGACACACAAAATAAATATTTTAAAACTGGAGCTGTCCATCAATTCTAACACTCCTCAATTTAAAGTTATTTCCTCATGAACTAATTAGAGGCTCTTGAAAACATAATTTTGAAGTTTCTGGTGGTGACAAGTCTCTTGCCCACTTAAAAAACATTAAGAAATGTTTCTTCTTTAATTCTATTAAATATTCTTATTTAATTACCTGATTTCTTATAGAATTTTTTGAATCTTTTTTATTAGGAGAGAAGGGCATTTTCCTAGTCCTAGGAGTGTCTTAAGCATCAATAAACTACACATATACTCCTAGAAGACATGGCATATAGGTCATACATAGACTGAAATACTAATGCATGTGCTTAAAAACTAGCCTCAACACTTAAATGCCAAGGACTTTATAGACTGTGTGGTCCAATTCTCTTATTCTAAAGCTACATGACTAACGCTGTAGGCAGAAGACTAGACCATGACTTAGGCCTTCTACAGCAGTCATTCTCAAAGTTTATATATATAAAATTTTTATTTAAGATTTCTTTATTTTAGATATACTGTGCTCTATCTGCATATACACCTGCATGCCAGAAGAGGGCATCAGATCCCATTGTAGATGGCTGTAAACCACCACGTGGGTGCTGGGACTTGAACTTAGGACCTCTGGAAGAGTAGCCAGTGCTCTTAACCAATCAGCCATCTCTCCAGGCCCATTCTCCAAGTTTTAATACAAATCTAAGGATCCTGTTAAGAGCATGTTCTGACTCCTTAAATCTAAGGTGGAGGTTGAGAAACTGAGTTTGTAATTAACTTCAAGATGGATGACAATCCTAAAAACATATGGAGAACAAAGGTCACAATATTTTACTGGAGTTCAGTATATAAATGCAGTGCATTTAATCTTATTTCAGCTAGTCTCTAATAATGCTCAAACAAAGTGTTCAAAGAAGGGGGGACATTTTCAGGCTGTGCTATAAGCTCTGTTTCTTCCTGGAGATTGCAGATACTCTGATTCAACCCAAGTCAAACTACTGAGTCTATAAGAGCACAAGAGACAAAGAACTAAAACAACCTCTACGTTAAAGAAAGATGAAAAGAGTACTTTAAAATGGTAACTCAATCTACAGCCAGGTCTGGAAACAACTGCTCCAGAGTGATCAGTCACTTCATGAGCCTTTATGGTAGTACTGGGACTTGCTTCCCAGACTGATGCAGTCTGGGATAGGACCACTGACAAACATGCAAACCTGAACTACAACTAAATGCTTTATTGAAGGAGAGAAGCTAAATCTGTCTCTAGAAAACTAGAACTATAATGTAAACCAGGAGGGGTGGGGTGGGGTTGGGTGGTGTCAGACTCCAGAAAAAGATTTTTAACAAGTCAACTGTCACATACTTTCCCCCATTAGTATTGCTCAATAGTCAGGAATACACTACCTTAAAGGTCTTAAAAAATGCTTTGGAGAGTATATAATATAGTTTATCTCCTTCTTCATTATACTTAAACCAGGAAACAAAGAGTTGTTTTTCCTATAAGATTCACATATTATCTTCCATTTGAAATCTACCCTGTTTCCATAGCAACCAGCACTGATGCCATACCATTTTTTGCTGTTCCCACTTAAAGAACACTATGGCATAAAATCCTTTTATGCATTTATGGAACTAGATGAGGAAAAATGTAAAATAGATTATGTGTGGACGCAAATTATTTTTTCCGAAGACTGCCATGAAGCAGTGACCAGTTCTTTAAACAACGAGTATTAGATGCATTTGGGATTTTAAAATATAATTAAACTCCTGGACCTGGTGGTAGCACTATTTTGAATTATTTAAAATCAGGTTGTCATCCACTCCATCTATGATCTGCTGGAGCACGTGAAGGGGCCTGACCCATAGACCCAAAGCTACAGGATCTCCACAACACAGG
>LZPO01066403.1:39226-55183 GCA_001675575.1 Neotoma lepida | reverse complement strand
AATCAGAGGTCATGGTAGTGATAATAGTGTCTAATCCAAGCCGAGAAGCAGAGAAAGATTCAGACCTGATCTCCACCAGCAAAAAGGAACAGTAGGTCCTAGGACTGTCTCTTATACACATCTAGATGTGTATAAGAGACAGGTCCTAGGAAACGCAAAAAATAAAGCACAGATGGGTCAGCTCCAATTAGTTCCACAGATGTATACAAGGCACTAGGCAAGTACTTCACAACAGAGCCCAGTGGGGGCCACACAAGAGCACTGGAACCAGACCTCCATCTCAGACATCCTCCCTTGCCAAGTGGTCACACAAGGAAGCATGTTTGAAGCCATATTCCTTTAGCTGTTACTCCAGGAAGTCTTAATGTACCAGAACCAGATTTACAAATCATAAGGGAAACCCCTTGAAATCTTCCATTAATACTTTTAACTACATCTAATGTTCACTAGGAAACTCATATTACCATAACAATGCTTTGCTTTTTAAATTGTGTCTCACAATAACTCTAAAACAGAGGTACTATCACATCTTATGTGGAGAAACATGAAGCAAGGACACCNTTAAGTAATTTCCTGAGGCCACCTAGCTGTGACCCCACAAGTAGAACTCTGGAGTTCACACTCTAACTCTTATGCCTGCTGCCCGTAGCAGCTTGAAGAATTCTGGGTGTCTGAGATCAGTAGTTGTATCTATTTGGGTTGACCCATTCTTCATAGGAAATCCTTTCTGTGAGTTAGGATTTAGTGCCCTGCAGGATAAACAAACCATCCAAATGTAAGGGTTGTCTTCACTCCACCATTGAGTCCAAAGTCATGGTGAACACCTAGAGAGTTACCGTCACATTCACTTGTTTATTTTGCCACCATCATAAGCAGGCGACATCAACGACAGATCTCAAAGAAAATATGACTTNCTCTTCCAATGTATTCAGTGTAGCCTGCCTCTCATAAAACAGAAGCCAAACTGCTTCAAGGAGGGACACGTACCAGAGAGCAATNAGTGTCTGTCATGACCCTTTGGATCCCACACTGAGACTATGCTGGCAGCAGCCACCCCATTCCCTTTACTCCATTAAGACGTGTGTGATGTAATTCGAGGGCATGTGCTTTCCCAGGACAACTATGTATTACACACTCTAATGCATGGAAAGCCATTAGGAGACTGTTGCCCAGAACCCAGAAGCTAACCCTGCAAGATCTCAGGATTCCATTCCCAGGTTTATGATAAGAACTTTTAAAACTACCCTGACTCTTCACATCCTTTCATTTCTGCAAAACCAAAAGGGATGGTAACACACCGCTATCGCACATAGGCTCATCTTATTGGATTGTTAGTATATAAAAGTTCAGGGTTACCCCCTGTGGAAGAGGACGCAGTAGCAGAAGAGCCAGAGGGAATAGAGNATGCCAAGAAAACAGGGCCTCTAAATCAACATGNTCAAAGCTCATATGAACTCAGAGGCTGAGGCAGCATGCACAAGGCCTGCACGGGTGTGGGCCGGGTCCTCTGTGTATAGATTACAGCTTCCAGTTTAGTGTTTTTATGAGATTCCTAAGTGTGTGAGCAAGTAGTTCTCTGATTCTTGTGCCTTCTCTTGGGCTCTTTTTCTTCCNTTTGTCTTGTCCAACTGTGATGTGATAGTTTTTGTATTATCTTATTACATTTTATTTTGTTATATTTTATTATTCTCCCTTGGAAACCTGTTCTTTTCTGATGAGAGGCAGAAAGGGCATGGATCCAGATGNGATGGGAGGTGGGGAGGGCCTGGGAGGAGTAGAGGGAGGGGAAACCATAGTCAGGACATATTATGTGAGAAAAGAACATATTTTCAATAAAAGGACAAAAAGGAAAAGAAAAAAAATTCAGGGTTACTGCCAAAGTTGGAAAACATCTATCCACACTCTCTTTCATACAGAAGCTTCAAATGTATTTTTTTGCTCGAGAAAGCACTCGTGTTAAATGTACCTCTCTGCCTTGTCAGGTGAGCCCCACCATGACTCTCCTCTTGTCGTGGATGTTTTCCTCCGAGTTCTTAGAGACAGAGCTATCACTCCAGCGCTGCTGCTGACACAGTGCTCATGGAGTGAGATAGAGACTCTGCCAAGCAGGTGGACTGCTGATGTCCTCCAAGTCTCCAGCCCACTGGGTACCACACTGATAAGAATTATATGCAGAGCCACACTTGGTTCCTAAGCATTTCTGTTTGTCTAAGGAATCCCATCCTCATGGTTAGTTCTGTAGCTTGTTTTATTCTCAATTCCTGCCTGGGAATGCCTTAAAGTCTCAGGAAACCGATTCCTCCAACCAGAGCGCTCACTCCCAGCAAGCNAACATTAGAGACGCTGTGTCTCTNCTTNACCATTCACCTGTCACTCATCCTACCTGTCCTGACCTACGGTGTTGGGTGCTGAATCAACTTAGCACCAAACTGTGTAGATTAGTGACAGCAATGGCTGAAAACAGATGCTAGAAGTGAAGCCAAGGTCAAAACAGGCTCGAAAGTGAATACTGACCTCGCTAGGTATATTTTAGACCTTAGCTCATTCGTTAAAAAGTGTCCCAANCAGATAGCTAAAGCAATTATATGTAAGAATTTNAATGTGGATAAAATATTTTCCTCTTATTCCTATGTTATGTAGGAACAAAAGTATCCATGTCTATATCAGAAAATGGTATTTTTAGATTCTCAGTCAGGGCCACATTTAAATCTGAAGGTCAAGACCAATGTCCAATATTGGGCCTCTCTCTACACGTGNGTTTTTGTTTTCTTTTATCCCATCCTTCATGGATGGTAACTGAGAGGACTTATAAAAATCAGGTCAATGAAGAAAAACTATGGAAGTTCTATGACTGTAAACAGGGAACTCGCTCTTTAAAGGAGAGGCAGGTTATATCTCATCACAAAACTTTGCAGTATTATTTTTAAAAACATCAGTGGCTCTCAACCTTCCTAATCTGCAACCCTTTACTACAATTTCTCATGTCGTGGTGACCCCCAACCGTAAAATAATTTCATTGCTATTTCACAACTGTAATTTTGCTACTGCTATGAAGTGTAATGTAAATACCTGTTAAGCGACCTCAGAGTGGTCGTGACCCACAGGTTGAGAACTGTTGCCCTAGAGGCTAGAGAGATGGCTCAGCAGTCAGGAGCACTTGCTNCTCTTCCAAAGAACNGGTCTTAGTTCCCAGCACCCACATGGCAGCTCACAACTGTCAGTAACTCCAGTTTTGGGAGATCTGATGCCCTCTTCTGACTTCCACAGGCTCCTGCACACATTTGGTGCATATACATACACTCAGGCCCAAACACACACAAGAGCTCCCCTCTTCTGCTGGTGAGAACTCTGTTCACACTTTCATAAGCTTTGAGCAGGTTCTNCCACTGTATGGTTTGAATAGGAAATGCCNCCACCACCACCCCCAATGGCACATGTGTTTAGACACTTGATCCCCAGCTGGTGAAGCTNGGGGAGAGGTTGTGGAACCTCTGANGTAAGAGTCAGGGATGGCAGAGGTGGGTTACTGGAAGGCAGCCCTTTGAGGCTTAGCTTCCCTTTCACCCTAAAGTCTATTTGTTTCCTGGTGTACAGCATCGAGAACAAGAAACAATCTCCCACTGCCATGGGTTGAGCCAGAACACCATGCCTTTCCTGCCATGATGGACTGTAGTCCTCAAAACCATGAGCCAAAGCTAATCCATCTTCCCATCACCAGCTTCTGTCAGGTGTCTCTCATGGTAGGAGAAAGGAAACAGATACATCCAAAGGCAGTTAGCACCCACAGAAATGTGTTACAGCACAAAGGCAACTTGAGCAATCCAGGCACTTCTAAAATGCTTGTGTTGGACACGGCCTAATCTGGAGGCCCAGCCCTAACATAGTTTATTCAATATTTAAACTGAAATAATTGATAGTGCATGTTTTAGTTAGAATTATTAGGTCAAAAGTGATAGAGATCCAATAAAAAAAAAATGACATTAAGAAAAAAAGAAGACTGTTAGAGCCCAGACAGAACCAAGTTCACAATTTGAATGGTCTCAGGTTGGTAAACAACAGCTCAGTGACAAGATAAAGCCATCGGGATCTTTCCAATTTGGGTTTTTCATTCCACTGGGAGTTGACTTTTGTCTGCATATTTGTCCTCCAAAGTTTTAAATGCCCCCATAAAGACACAAGGGAACAAGCAAATGAAGGTCTGTTCTCTGTTCTGAATCTCTTCTCATCTGAAAGAGACATTCCTAATGCCCCCCACAGTCTCGTTGCTCAGAACTGCTGTGTGTGCCCATTGCTGTGCTCACTGTTGAGGAGCAATGTGGGCTTTCTCTCCTAATGCTAAACCAGTTATGAAAGCAGGTCTACTGAGTCATGGCACCGGTGAATTAGCCATCAGTACCAGCCAGGTGCTATACCAGATTTTCCCTCAGTCTGAATGTTTATAGAGTTCCTGGGTTTTTACCCAGGCTTGTTGCATAGCCAAAAATTCTGTTTATTGCATCGCCAATAGGCCCTTACTATAGAATTGCACATGTCTTGAAGTTACTTGTATGAGTATTAGGTTTCTTCCTTTAGGAAATCAATTTAGCCAAGAGGCCCTGGGCGGGGATGCTGGATGGGTCCCAGGTTGTCTTATTTAGTGCTTAAATAGTTGGCTTTGCAAAATGATCTCTCTTTTAATTCTTTGAAGTAACACCTAAAAATCAGAAAATGATAGATATTTATAAAACTATAGATGTCTGCCTTTTCTTGAAAATTCAGATTAGACCAACTGGGCCTCCCCACCTACACAGTGATCACCCTCTGCACTAGAGTAGTGGGCCTTCCTATGGTCAGCTTGCCACCAACCCCATTCTGAATTCTGCCGTTTGCCTGGGCCACCCCTAAGTACTTGAGCTCAGCGTTGCCAGTAACTAGTCAGAAATATCCACATGGCTGCTCAGTGGACCTGAATATAATAAACTCAAGAGTCAAGACGACTCAACCCTAGATTGAGAAGCAAATACATAGACAGAAGAAGAAAACCATCAGGAGAGGCCTAAAGCCCATTCCCAAAGGAAAAGCATCCTGAAATTCACAGGCTTCTCCCTCTCCCCACAGATCTTGGGAAGCTAGCCAACCCTGATGGGAGAGAAAGCAGAGAGAATGAAACCTCCCCTTGTTTCTTGGTCTAGTCTACAACAATCGATGTGTCACAAGAGGCCCAGAACACTGGATCTGATTACCTGCTGATCGCACTTTCAGCTTGCAGAACAAGCCAGTTCCCACTAGTGACAGTATTCAGTTACTATCTGTTTGGCTTGTTGGAGCTTACCACAATATTCTTTCCAGGAATTTCTTACTTTGTCCTCCATCCCCCAAAACGCAGGCACACTTATCCTGTTTTGATAGGCCTAATGGCAGGTGGCCCAAGGAAGCCTCTGAACACGGTCTCAAAGAGATTAGGGTTTTCAGTTTTCTCAAAGTCCACATTTCCTTCCTTTTGTAAATCCCACATTCATGATTATGCCGTTAAAATTCATCTTTCTGAATGTCAAGGTCCAAGACAGAAAAGACCAGAAAGGATATTTCTACCAATTATTTCCGTAGGTGGCTGGCCAATTCCAAACTAAATTAGAACTAAAATGATAACTTCTCAGGATTGCAATCCAGAAATAGCTCATATTCAAAATAAATAAGAATGTGCGTAGGGGCTGGGGAGAAGTCTAAGTAGGTAAAGCATTTGTCCAAAAGCCTGGCCTGTGTTGGAATCCTCAGAACCCATTTAAAAACCAGGCAAAATAGTGCAGATCTATAATCCTAATGCTCCTAAAGGGACATGGAAGAGAGAGACAGAAGGTTCTAGAAGCTCACATGCCACCTATCTTGGCATACANAGCAATGAACAAGACAGACCTTGTCTCAAACAAATTGGAAGGCAAGGCACCTGAGGTTGTCCTCTGACTGCCACATGAATTCTGTGGCATGCATGCACTCACACACACACACACACACACACACACACACACACACCCCTTATACAAACACAGAGAAAAAAATAATGTACACAGCATGACACAACATTGTACATTAACATGGACAAGATGACTAAAGTAGTATTTTAAAATTAGGACTTTTTTTTCCAGATTAGCAAAATGGGGAATTACATATCCTAGAGATCATTGTGTCCTTTGGAGACGTTTCTATCAAACTGGATTTGGCCATAGGGAAATCAGGTCAGTGTAATGAGATCAGACATTTTGAGTTCAACACACCCCTTTAAGCACAGCAGAATCTGAACAGTGCTCCTTCCTGACACCCAGGTGACAGTCTGCTGTCTGTTCTACTTTCTGGTGGTGTGACATGCACGCTTCAGGAAAAGCTGGTTGAATAAAAGGAGTTCATTCTACCCAAAGACCTTCAGCATTTGGAGTGTAGGCTTCCAGGAAACACAAGGGAGTTGGGCATTGTCTAGAATACCTCTCTCCTGGTCTTGTCATCATCACCCTAAGACGTACCTGAAGGGGGGTGATGAGGNAGGGAATGGGCACACTGAGACAGATCTTAATTCATTTGCCTCCATCATTTAGGTCAACCCAATACAGTTAGAAGTTACTAGGCAGTTAACAACATGCCAAGCACTGTGCTAAGGACTGTATGAACTATCAAATATGTCTATGGCAAATATGTCTATTGACCTCAAGAAGCTTGCTATCATGCTAGCTGGCTGAAGTTATCCACATGAAGAAAATAAGGAATAATGCAAGAATGTAGTGAGTATCAACTTTGGTCTTGTATCTTTGTGATTTCNATTTTCTTATGTACTATCCCACAGATACATTTACTAAATTACAACAAATTAATCAATTTAAATATATTAAAATCTAGCATCTATAGCTAAAATAAGAAGACAGATAATGCCAAGTGTTGACAATAATGTGGGACAACTAGATGTCTTCTGCATCAATGACAGAAGGGTAAGCCAGTGAAAAAACTTTGAGAAACTGGTATTATTTATGAATATATGGACAGTGGGCTCTCTGGATGTGTAAGTTCTACACCCAGGGATTCAGCCAACCACAGACGGGAAATATCTGAGCAATTATTGCATTGGTATTGAACATGTTGCAGAGTTTCTTCCTTGTCATTATTCCCTAAACAATATAATCTCCCATGTATAATATCTGCATTGTATTAGGTACTATAAGTAATGTCTAAGGGAGAAGCCAGGCATGGTGACTCACACCTGTAATTCCAGCACTCAGGAGGCTGAGGCAGCAATATTGCCGGGCATTTGAAGCCATCCTAGGCTACGTTGTGACTTCAAAGCTACTCAAGGCTATAAAGAAAAACCCTATCTAAACAGGAAAATCAAAGAAGGAATGGAGGAAGGAAGAGAAGAAAGGAGGGAGGGGAAAAGGAGGGAAGTGATATGAAGTACTATACCATTTTATAGCAAGAGTTTGAGCATCTTCAGGTTTTGGTATCCTCACAGAGTCCAAGAATCAATTTCCATAGAGGCAAATTGATGCCTGTATGTTCTGCGATCCAGCAATCCATTCTCATAATTACCATAAATTCATGTGTTTTCATCAAAATACACCTACAGCAATGCTCACTAAAACACTATAATAGCCTCTAACAAACTACCCAAATGACCACAAATAGTAGATGCATAATATATTCAAGCAGTAATACACTAGGGAGTAGTGGCAATCAACAAACTATAATGATAAGCAACCATCTGGATAGGCATCCCCAAAATGATGTGAAGAAGCCAGATGAAAAGACAGCCATGTTCTGGATGGTTCTATTGATAAAAAGCCCAAACGTAAGTAAAACTAATCCATTGTGCACTGAGTAAATTCAGAGTGCTTACTTACCTTTTGGGGGAATGCTAGCCACTGGGCGGAGGCAGCATGAAAACTGTAAGGTGCTGTTAGGGACTGATGTCTTGACCCAAGCTGGTTATATGACTGAGTTCACATTATGAAAATATGATTTGCATGCTTTTTTTACATTCTCATTTATTTAGTGCACACACAGGCAGGGATGAGAGGACAATTTGCAAGAGTCCTAGAAACTCCACTGAGGTCATCAGGCTCTGTGGGAGGTGCTTTAATCTGCTCAACCATCTCTCTTCGCCCCTACATGTTTTATTTTATGTGTTATTTGTCAATAAAAATGTCATAAAATGGTCATATAAATACATCAACATTTCTTTAAAAAAATTTTTTTATTAATGGAGAATTGGAGCCCAGAGAAGCTGTAGAAATTGACTTCTGATGATGTGACCAGATATTTTAGCATTCTGAGCTTCTGATGTGTTTGTTCTATCACTGATTTTCTAGGTAACTATTTTTTATTATAAATTTTTATTAGATTTATTCATTTTACTTAATTGTGTGTGTTTTGCCTGCATAGATAATATGTGGCCCATAATCATGCTTGGTGCCCACAGAAACAAGAAGAGGGTATCAAATCCCCTAGAATTAGAGTTATAGATGTTTGTGAACTACCATGTGGGTGCTGGGACTCGAACCTGGATCCTCTGCAAGAACAAGTGCTCTTAATCATTGAACCATCTTGCCAGAACTTCTAGGCCAGTGGTTCTCAACCTGTGGGTCATACCCCTTTGGAAGCCCAATGACCCTTTCACAGGGGTCTCCTAAGACTATCAGAAAACACAAATATTTACATTATGATTCATAACAGTAGCAAAATTACAGTTATGAAGTAGCAANGGAAATAATTTTATGGATGGGGTCAGCACAACATGAGGAANTGTATTAAAAGGTCACAGTGTTAGGAAGGTTGAGAACCTCTGCTCCAGGTTTAAAAGCTGTGGACCTGGAAGCTGCTCAGGAAATAAAGTATTTGCTGTGGAAGCCTGAAACCTGGGTTCAGACCCCTAGACCCCACGTGAAAAGCTGGGCACAGGAATATACAGAGACAGGGAACTCTGGATCTTGCTAGCCAGTCAGTCTAGACAAAATGGTGAGCTCCAGTTTCAGTGAGAGATCTTGTCATAAAAACACAAGGTGTAGCCTGGTGATAGTGGCGCATGTCTTTAATCCCAGTACTCAGGAGGCAGAGGCAGGCAGATCTCTGAGTTCAAGGCCAGCCTGGTCTACATAATGAGTTTCAGGACAGCCAGGGCTACCCAGAGAAACCCTGTCTCAAAAACAAAAAAGCCCCAAAAGGTATGGGTGAAAGAGGAAGATGCCCACCATAAAACCTCTGGTATCTGTATATATGCAGACACATGCATGNACACATNTAAGTTAAATTGTTATGTCAGAAAAGAAAACTATTTCTTGTATTGCATCTAGGAGAACAGTGATGTTGGCTTTCATTTTTCATTACTCATCAAATAGATTTGCCTTAAAGGTAAAAATATGTGATATTGCNTCATAGCTGATGCTTTTGATATTAATTAAAAATGAAAGTTCAAGACCTTCACCATTTTCNTGTAAAAGTAGAGCAATCCTTCTTCAACGAAGGAAATGCTGTTATCCAAACCTAATGGTTGCCACAATATCAATTGGTCTGATGCTCTGCTGAATCCATGGGCGAAGTCTGGGTTATGTGTCTGTCCTAAACATTCTGGAGGAAGCCAGGTATACTTCACCTTCCCTCTTAGGGTACTTTCTCATTTCCCATGAGGATGGATTTTTCAGTTCTGGGAAGTTAAGGGAAATTACAAGACTTCAGAGATAGNAGACAGAATGTGNAAAGAATTGATCTGGATAGGGAAAGACCATGTGTTGGCAGTAACAAGCTGAAGAAGTTTAGGCAAGCTCTTCTATCTCCCTATCAACACTTCTCACTGTATTTACCTTTCCAGAGAAACTTAAGCCCCCTTTAACCTGCCTCATTGGGTTGTTTTGAGGTAGAAGTTAGAGTATGCCTATGAAATCGGTTTTGAAAACTAACACATACAGAAGAACTCATGCAAAATATTATGATTTTGTAAGAATGCTATCAGTAAACTGCTTCCTTTGCAAGCAGGTATCCATGTGAGCCGTTCCCAGTGAAAGATAAGCCACAGTAAACAGGACAAAGTCCCTGTTGCTACCAACCTCATCTGATAGGAGAAGANAGACAGTGAAAACTGCTATACAGGAAATAAAGCAACACAATGCACCATAGAGCGACTAACGGGCTTCTCTAGTTGGGGTGACCAGAGAAGAGAAGGTGCATTATGACCTGTGTCCTGAATGTGAGCATGAAACTGTGGAGAGAGTGTTCTAGGCAAAAGCCACACGCAAAGGTGCTGAGATGGGAGGGGCCTTCGCCGCCTGAGGACCAAGAGAAACTCCATAGGGCAGAAGATCTGGGTTGTGGGGAGTTTGTTCCCTTAAGGTCTCTTCATTAACCTGAAGCAAAGCCACAAGCCATTCTCAGCCCTGGACAGTGACACTGGTCTCAGTTTGACTACACAAAACAATGTGATTATCCTGTCAGGATCTGGAAGAGAAAAGACAAGACAAAAAATTAGCATAAATACAAGGCAACCTATTTAATTAAAGGCAGGAACCAGGGCAGCTAATAAGCAGAANAGCAAACAGTCAGGCAGAATTCTAGGAAAAGTGAGTTACATAGTTGAGACCCAAACAAGAGTGTTCTTCTCTCAAGGTTAAGAGAAGAAACTGAGCCAACAAGCAGTTTCCAGATATTTTTCCTATAAACTTTCTACCAAGCAGTGAAACTCAGCATTAGGAGCGAGGGCTGGTAAGCTAATCGTTCCCATGTGTCAACAGACTGTCCTCCTGGGTAAGGTGTGGCTCTGTACTGGTGGTGACATCACAGGGTTTTTCAGATCATCATTTCACAACACAAGGACTGTTCCAGCTGGAAGCAACCTTTGAGACCATGTGGCCAACCTGGTCTTGTTACAGACCAAAAGTTTCAAAGGTCAGAGAAAATTGCAATGGGACAGGACTTGAGCCCCTGTGGCCCTAGCCAGTGTCACTTCTGCTTCTCCTCTCCTCTTGTACCTGCAGACATGTCAAGCACCAGCAGTTAGGGGCCTCTGTTAGGGACTACTGGGACCAGCCCCTCCAACAAACTTGCTGAAGCTATCCCCACCCCTTCCTGCCCTCAGCCTTGTCCTTTCTGCCTTTCTGTTTTGTCTTTCTCCTCTCGGGTCTCTCCCCCAGCCCATCTCTGTCCTCAACTCAGTGGTAGCACAAGAGAGAGTACAAACAGTGTTTCATCTTATAGTGGCTCTGGGAGACAGGAAGCTGGAGACAGTATTTCCTTCACTTTCAACATCCCCTTCCTCTCGTCCAGGCCATTTCTAGTGCTGCTTCTAGAACAATCCAAAAATGAAGCCTCCTCAGGGTGCCCAACTGCTCCTAGAGAGAAAGCCCAAGACAAGACAGTGAGTCATGGCGAGAGGGGATAACATAGTTTTAAAAGTTTTAAAAGTTGCCATCTGGTCCAAGTCTTAACCCACCCAATGGTTTTTTTTTGTTTGTTTGTTTTTTGTTTTTCTATAGCTTTTTCTTCCCTGCTAGCCATTGCCCCTATTAGAAAACTGCTCATGTTTCGGGCAAATCTCTCCACAAAGTATATACATTTTAATAGTATACTCTTAAGACCCAACAGCTTTCAGTAAGAAACAAAGTCCAGTGTAGATACTTCAAAGAGAAAGATTTGGGGGCAGGATTTTCTTGATCCCTTTTAGATTATAAGTCTGAAAAAACCTGGTCTACCTGATGTAGCTAAAAGGGAAAATCAGAGCGTACACCTCTCCAAGCCCACTGTGAGGAAGCAGAGTCCACTCCTGGTGTGCATCGCTCATCTTCTTTAATGTAACTACATTTTTCATAATGTCCTTTGAGGTTGCAGCCTGTGCTGCTGTCCTCATCAGGGACATGCAGCACTGGCCAAACCCTTTTTGTCTTCTCTTTTGATACAGATGAAAGGAAAGAGAAAATCTAAACACAGCTCAACAAATCCTGCCTTAAATAATTGTGTACATGATGACTTCTTAGCCACCTGTGTCTGGGAGGATCGTAGCTTTAAATCTAGCACAACATGGTCCAAGTTGGCTCTCTGGGCAATGAAGTGGTTCTTTGTTTTCAGGACCTGCTGGGCCAGGTTGACGGAGGAGGTCGTCTCCTTACTTGGTTGGTACACTCCCAGGGGTGTCGGGATTACACAATCCCTAGCTGGCCGGCAGGCAGAGCTGGCACACTCACTGGAATGGAACAAAGCCTTGGGAGAGACGTTTTTCCTGCAACTCTGCCAGCATCCCTAATTATTCTGGCTCTNGACTTGGGGGACTTTAAAAATGACCAAGTGATAGGTTGGGAATTTATTTCTCTCCTCCAGAGAAAACTGCAAGAATCATGTGGACTTGAGAATTGCAGAGGCTTTTCCCACTTTCCCTGCCATGCCAACAGAGCCTGCCAAGGAGGAGAACTTGAAGTTCTGGGGGGCCAGGGCTAGANGGGCCCTTCCTCTTTATTAGGCCATCCTTGTCTTAAACTTGGATTCAAATAAAGAGCACCAGCATCAAACTGGGTGGCTGTTGCTGAGTTGCTTTGCATTTGCAGAAAACAAAAAGACCTTTTTCATTCCTTTGGGTTCTCTCCAAGTAGAGTGATCTTTCCAATCTAATGTCTTCAGGGTGAGCAATGAGTTGGAGAGGAAGCACAGAGTGTATGTGAGCCAGCCTGTGTATTTACATTTCTAATNCTGGTCTAGCACGGTGGTGCACACCTGTAATCCCAGGACTCAGGAAGCTGAAGCAGGAGGATCACACATTTGAAGTCATATAAGACTTCAAATCAAGACTTCATATCAAGAGTCTTCGTATCGAAACTTTCTCTCAAAGAAGTTCTAAAACCGTGCCATTTCCCATAAACAGATAAAATTATGCACCACCTAAAATGTGTGGATTGTGTGGAAGCGGGGTAATCTTGATTGTCAATGTGATTGGATTGAGGAACCCTTAAGAAATTAGTAAGAAATGCCTCTGAATGTATTTGCAGGATGATTAGATTGTAAGGGTTCTGACCTAATCAATTTAATCAGATTTTTGGATAGACAATCGGGAGGTGGTGGAATACAGAAGAGAGATCTGGTTGGAGGAAGTAAATCTTTGGGGGTCTTCATCGAACAGTATAACTTTGTCCTGCTCCTTACTGTTAGTTAGTCCCCTTCCTTCCCTGTTCTACCAGAAACAACAAAGCCAACCAACCATAGGCTGAAATCTCTAAAATCAAAATAAGCTTTTCCTCCCCTAAGTTGATTTTCCTCAGGCATTTGTCATCTCAAAGAAAAACTAGCTGATACAATACCACAGATATGAATGAGAGCAAATAGGAAATCTAATAAAGACTTTTTAAAAAGTGGAAGAATCAGATTTTATTAGCTGCGTGATGATATCTGAGGCCCAATTTCCTTGCCTGTGTTGGTGTCACAGATGTTTCTAGTGAGAAATCCATGATGTAAAATTGGTAAAACAGTTAACACAGTGCTCAGTAAGCACTAGTTCCAACTACTTCTATTATTATCCAAGGATCTCTGAAAGGAGAATCATTCTGTTTGGGCATTTTGACCACATGGCCTATTTCAGTCTGAATGGTGTTAGAAATGGAGACATAGGAAGAAGAAAGATTGGCTTTCTGTAGAGACCACAGNCAAGTATATCACCCTAAATCCTAGTATTTCCAGTAGAAATACTGTAGAAGAAGCCTTTATTTTTTTTCTTCCATCTTTAATTTATTTTTTTATGTGAATTGGTGTTTTTGCCACGGGTGTCAGGTCCCCTGGAACTGAAGTTGTGAGCTGCCATATGGGTGCTTGGAATTGAACCCAGGTCCTCTGGAAGAGCAGCCAGTGCTCTTAAGCACTGAGACATCTCTCCAGTCCCTTTTGCTTCCATCTTAACAATCTTTAATGTGGTTGGGTGTCATATTTGTAACGTAAAATTGGGTGTAATGTACTAATCCTTGTATTTATTCACTGTTTAGATTAGAGGGTAAATCCTGTTGTCCCTTTCATCCTTCTGATGAGAGAGGTTTAATTCTTGGCCACTGGTAAGCAATTGACACAGCTAGATAGTTCAAGCCTTCTAACTCACACCTGGTACTGTTTGGTTGTTTTGGGGGAAAAAAAGGAGAAAAATCTATTTTTCCCTCTGTTATTCTTGGCAATATCAACAGTGTCACATGCCAGAAACAAAAGTGTAAACAACACACATGCTATAACACACATGCAAGCAGCTTTGGGGTTAGTCTTTAAGGTTTTTAGTTGGACACTTCACTAAGCGTAATGTCTAAATGTTTGTCAACCATGGACCTTGAACTAGAATTCTGCAAAGTGGAGCAACAAGAGGAGGAGGGGTAGAAAGGAAAANACAGGAAAGTTGGAAAAGTCTCAAAGACCTGGTTCGCTCTTAATCCACATCTCAGCCTCCAAGGGGGGCAAAAAAAACATTTTTTGTGTTAAAGGATTGATCTTAAATGTAAAACACGGGCAATAAATGATATTCTAAATGAACTGATTGAACTCAAGTACCTTGGAGTCCAGAACTTCTCAAGCTAAAACTGTCTCGCTGCCATCTGAACCTTGGAGACATCCCTTCTAGTCAATATGCTGGAAAGCAACAGTCAGGGTGCCAATTCTAGATCCCTCTGGAAGCACTTAGCAGAGCTCTCTGAGCATAGATTTGAGCCTAAGTGTTCACATATAAAGGACAAGGAGGAAATCAGTTCCAGGAAACACGCCTTGCATCTCAGGCTTCTAGAATTATATTAGATGGTTTTATGAGTGATTCCATAACTCGTAGGAACAGCAAAAAGCTACAGAATGTGTATTACCTTGTACTTTATCTTGACCAGATACTCCATGAATTAACCCAGGCTTGCCTTGTCTAGACAGATTATATTATAATAAATCCTAAGAAGTCTCAAAGAATATTATCATATTGTCTCAAGTGATCTTATATTTGCTGTATATTTTTTAAATTTCTATGTAGCAGGTTTTCTTTTGGGCTGCTAACCAGCTCTCAAACCATGACACAGAGATTTATTATTAGTTATGAATGCTCGGCCTTAGCTTATGCTTGTCCAACTAGCTCTTATAATTTAATTTGACCTGTTTCTCTTTATCTATGTTTTGCCTCAGGGCTTTTTACCTCTCTTTCATTCTGTCTGTGTCTAGTTGCCTGGCAGCTGCTTGGCTGACTGACCCCTGGCATCTCTCTCTTTCTCCCTCATTCGTTCTCTCTCTCTCTCTCTCTCTCTCTGTTTCTCTCTCTCCTAGATTCCTCCTCCTATTTATTCTCTCTGCCTGCCAGCCCCGCCTATCCCTTTACTGCCTAGCTGTTGGACCTTCAGCTTTTCATTAGACCAATCAGGTGCCTTAGGCAGGCAAAGCAACACATCTTTACATCATTAAACAAATNCAGCATAAACAAATGTAACAAATCATTGCCTAGTTAAAGTAATATTCCACAACATTTCTAGTCATTTCTGTTTTATGAATATGAGTATTTTGTCTTCACACACTTCTGTGTACCACATGCATGCTTGATGCCCACAGAAGCCAGAGGAAGGCATGGAATCCACTTGGAGCGAAGTTATGGATAGTTGTGAGCTGCCATGGAGGTACTGGGAATCAAACCCAGGTCCTCTGGAAGAGTAGCCAGTGCTCTTAACCATTGAGCCATCNCTCTAGTCCCTTAAACATTGCTTTGTGAACACAGAATACATTTTGATTATTTTTCATGTAGAGACACTATATTCATCATGTTTATCATGTTGTCTAACTGAGTTTGGCCTCTATCTAAATGACTCCCAGATCACCCCAATCAGCTATCCTGAGGAATAATCATAGTTGGCATGTATCCTCTACTATGTATGGAGAGGAAGCATGTCAGGACCTTAACCTCTCTTGTTTCATTTCATATTCATAAAAAACTTTTATAATTACACCCAGTTAAAAGATATCAAATCAGGTGCT
>LZPO01066403.1:19296-31071 GCA_001675575.1 Neotoma lepida | reverse complement strand
TCTGACTCCCCTACCTTAGCCTGTCAACTGCTGGGTTACATGCATGTGACACCATGACCAGGCTGTAAAGTTCCTTTTCGGTGTCACTTTCTTTCCTTTCTCACTTCAGCTTGTCCCTCTCTGCATAATTACCTCTCCCAATCCAGAAGAGACGGCTCCATGGCCTGGTGATTCCAGTCATTTGACAAAGCATGGTTGGCAGGGGTGGCTCAATTGGCAAAGCACTTCCTTTGCAAGCATGAGAGCCTGAATTTGATCCCCAGTACCCACATAAAAATGTGGGGTGTGGCAGCCCACAGTTGACTCACACTTACAGTCTCAATGTACAGACAGGGTGGAAGACAAATGGATCCCTGGGATTCACTAGCCAGTCAAGCTTAATGGTTGAGAGCTGTGTCATTAAGAGGCATTGTCTCAAAGAAGATGGACAGACTTTCTGAGTCTGACAGTGGATATTGTCCTCCAGCCTTTACACACACAAGTAGCCATGTGCACCTGTAATACTTTCAGACACATACATGAACACACACACACACACACACACTTAAAAATTTTATGTGACCTCATACTATATTTAACTTGGATCAATTCTAGATTTAGGTCTTCAACTAAGATGGAGCCCAACACCCTTTCCTTTTCGTGCCTCCAAGCCAGTGAGGCAGGTGAGGAACTGGAACACAGCGTGAAAGGAGCAGGAGCTCCTGAACCTTACCACTTAGGTCTTTTGCTTACTCTAATCCTGGCCTGTGTTCTTCCTCATCCACTGCCCTGCCCCATCTCACCACGATGACCTAGAGTAGGAGCCAAGAAAACATCCNAACAGTACCTTCCTCTCGGTCACACTTGCTGCAGGGCCGNATCCCAACTTCTACTTTCAAAACAGGGCTGAGTAAGTAAGTGCTTGTGGCCAACCCTGGTGAAACTGGCTGCTAATGAGGACCAAAAATGGAACCCCAGGTACAGCCACTTGCCAGATTGCTCAGAACAGGGCATCCTCTGCTCCTGCTCATATACTGAATGGGTAAAATAAGACTTGGAGGACTCAAACTGAGGGTTTTTCCATCAGAATGTAAAAAATAGAATCAGAAGAGGGTAAGAGAGCAGATAAGTGATCCGGAGAGTTCTTCTGGAACGAAAAATGCCCAAACATTNCTGGCCACGCTTTAATGTTCTGGCTCCTCAGACACCCTGGACATCAAAGCAAAGCTAATAGCTCAGAATTACTCCCAAGCACCTCAGTCCCAACTGTATCACATAAAAGTGAAGGAATTGTAACTAATGAATGGTTTGCAACCTTGGCTACACATCAGCTCATGAGAGGACAGTGCCCGAGTTTTGCCTCTGGAAATGGGATTAAGTGAGTCCACCTAGCCATTGGCTCTTTTTAACAACTCTGCAAGTGGTTCTAAAAGGCGGGCAGGCCTGAGGAGATATCTGACCCACAATGTCTGTGTCCCTCCACGTTCAATTATGCCGAAGAACAACAAGAAACTGCTTTTTCTTCTCCAGTTCTTTTGGCAGAACCCAATCCAAGCAGTCCCACTAAAATGACCAAAAACCTCAACTAAGGCTAAGGGTTTTTAATGTAATCTCTGGCCTCCTGCCAGAGGTAGTTGGAGAAAGCTAGCCCATAATGACAGGGCTAATGAGTAAATTTTCAAGTAGANATTGCTATATTCTTACAGCCACAGCAGCCATGGAAAAGTCAAAATTGAATTACTCTCTGTACTCAGAAGGCAGTGGGCCCAGCCCCAGGGCATGGTTGCCTTGCCCTAGTCATGANGCAATTATCCAGCTGACCTCTGAAGTGCNTGCAGGTCTTTGGACAATCAGCTGACAATCGCAGCTTGGCCTCCTGGGAAGATACCAATNCCAATTAACTAGAGATCGCCTGAGTTTTGACAAGGATAGTGGCTAATGTGGGCCCCATGGAGTACTAAGTCCGAAGTAAACTGCTGTGAACTTGCTGGTCGTGAGTTGGAACATAGTGACCAAAAGGCTCAGAGAAGATTAGGCAACCATTGATTACAAGGCCGAAGTCCCAAGGCAGAGAGGTACATCTGATACTCCCTGGGAGATATTTCCAATACAGTGGCTGCCCAGGCCAGAACAGTAGACCAAGCTCTTATCCAAAACATAAAGACTTTTGTTCACTTCCTTCCTGCTTTTTATTACCCTCCTGAGGACTNTGCATGTCTCTTGTGGATTCTAAGAGAATGATGTTGTTGAAAAGTCCGTTGCCTCTGAGATATGGAGGTGTTTAGTTAGCCTTCGCTCAGCTACACGCAAGTCCAATTGGTCTGGAGTGAGGTATAGACATTAGTATGCGTCTACCACTTCTCAAGGGATTCTAATGGTCAGCCCAGGGTGCATAAGCCATTCCTGGCCTTCAGAAGGAGGAGTTAGGGTGGACTAGGGAGCACCATGGTGAGGAGTCTTAGGGGAACCAATGAAGAGATGAAAAGAGAGACAAGACACAGAGACCTGGCACACTTTCAAATCTCTCTCTCTCTCTCTCTCTCTCTCTCTCTCTCTCTCTGAGACAGGGTTTCATAAATGCTTAAATTATACATGTATGCCATGACACCCACCTACTATACCTACTGTGCCTTTCGGAACTAATGCTATTTCTGAGTCTCACTTATCCATGCACTCACTCACTAATTATTAATACTGCTGTGTTTTGGAGACACAAAAATGAATTAAGACCCAGCTTCTGCCCTAAGGGAGCACATATTGTAGGCAAGACAGGCTCAGAGACAATGATAAAATAGAAGATGAGATCCTGAGAGTGTCCCCGACCACAAGTGACTTGGTGGCTTTACAGAAAGAAAAAAGGAGACCCATGTGATGCTCTGTGACACCTCAGAACTCCATAGAGAGTCCCCAACAGTAAGAAGTGGTCCCTTGACCTTGGGCATTCTAAGACAATAAAATTGTGAGCTGAATGAACCTTTATTCTTTATAAATGATCCAGTGTGTAGTATTAAGTTATAGCAACAGANATAAACTAAAACAAGTATGAACAGCCTCAGTAAGTGGATTGGGACAAGGAACAACATGTAAACAGGTTGCTGAGCAAGAGCCATCGGCAGATAGGACCTGAGGTTTGAGGCTGCAGGGAAAAAATATGACATCAAAGAAAGTTGAAAACTAAGTTTCTGTATGTAAACCTTGTAGCAGATGAGGAGCCCTGAAGAATAGTAACAAGGATGCTTGCTGAAGGGATCGGATGGGTGGGAAGATGTGCATAGCAGCTGTGTGGCACTGTTGTCAGGTAGAGAAGTGTGACCTTCAGAAGACTGAGCCATTCCTTGCCACCTGAGCCACATCCTTCCTTTAGACAAAAGGAGAAGAGAGATGGATGAAAGGTCTCAGATGCAGGTTCAGGAAGGACCCGGGGACTGATAGTTGGGAGGAAAGGATGCATTAGAAGAGTTACTGACACCATGGACAGACTCCTGAGGAGGGTTCCCGGCTCCAGCACCAGAGACAGCCAATATGGGAAAGACTCTGAAGAAAAGAATCATGGCCCACGTGGCAGAAGTTTGGAGGCGGGGAGGGGAGAACGTCCTTTTCATTTAGCTCTCTGGTGGTTTCACAGCATAAGGCTGCATGCAGCCAAGCTCTCTGATTCCCAGGCAGGAGACAGGAAAGGAGTAGGGAACAAGATGTGTGGCTACCAATATCTGCTTTGATGCCAGTTCATCCCGAAATCCCAGACCCTCGAAGTCTATTCATTGAGATTCACAGACAGTTCTCTCAGCTGGGGAACAGTCCGTATCTGTGAGAGCGAAGGGCCGCTGCAGGTCCTGTGGCCTGAGCAGCTGTTGGCAACCCAACATCCTCACAGTAAGTTTCTGCTATCTCCAGCCAGGTGGTTTCTCCACAGCTGAGAGGAAGAGTCAACCATTGTCTCTACTGTATTCTCCACTGCTCACACCCGCAAAAACAAAACACCATCTCCTAATTTCCAGGCAATGCAAAAACCTGGCCTTGNAAAAAGGGTCCAGTCTTCTCTCTGATTCAACTTATATACAGTCAAGAGAAAAACAAAAGGGGCTAAGATTTGAACCAGAAGCCTCTGCTCTCCAGGGGAAGCAGGTGCTCTAGGGGTGAGTCCTTCCTCTCGGCTAGCCCACTTTGACCTTCCTTTGATGGTCACTTCTCCCAAAGGCCAGCATGGTTCCGTCACTGGTCACTGTTTGAAGCCAACCTCTGGTTTCCGTCTTTCTCCCCTCAGTACTCTACAGGAAAAGAACACAGAGCCCCTCGGTTTGTTGATTCAACAACTATTTCCAGAGAGCTGAGGCTGTCGCTCAGTGGGAGAACACTTGTGCTTAGCATGTGTGAAGCCCTTGGTTTAATCTCCCCAGTGCTAAAAAGGAAAAGAGAATTCTATACTTAGATGAGGAACCTTTTTTTTTTTGGTCTGTGAGGAAGACAGACATTCAGATACTATGCTTGTTAGTGAGTGCCAGAGAGAAGGCCTATTTATTCAACCAGCATCATCAGTGAGTTCCAGACAGTGAGTAGAATGCAAACCATGCTTTGGGGCAACCATGTCTATTTTCGTCATGGTGAGCCGCCATGGGGAGCCCAGATAAATACTTGTTATCTTTATCCACACTCGCCAAATGTTTGGATAAATAAAGATGATGCATGAAATCCTCTATCTGAAANTGACATGAAATAGAACACTAGTGGGTCACATTCCATTCCAGGGCAGTGTGGCTTCCGTGGACAAGACAAGAAGGAGGGGAGTTCCTGGAACTAGAAGTTNGTGTAAGAATCTATCTGATCTAACCTGGCACCCTCCTCTTTGGTTCAGTGTGTGTGAAGACCAGGTCTACACTCGAGTCCGTGGTTCATCAGAGGCTAGGCAAACAAATCATTGAGTAGAGGCTGCAGTTGTCCACCTGTAAGCAAGGTTAATCTCAAATGAGTCCCAGACAGGCCCAGGTCAGAGACGAATACAAGTGAGTGTTGTGNACACCAATCCCATAGGGAGTCACTGTCTTACAGTGTCCAGCCTTTGGTTTCCCTGGCTCTGACTTTGCACCGATTGAGTGTTTCATCTACTTGAGATCCTCTGGGCTTTGCGTNTTATTCTTAGACCCTGAGAGAATACTGTTCAGTGCTGTTTCTTTTCTTTTAGNAGTCAACACTGGGCTTGTGCTGGGCCTAGAACTTCCTTGAGGACAAGCCTCAACATAAGGATGCCAGTCTGTCTGTCCATCTGTCAGTCCCCATCCCCTCCTTCGCCCTCTTTCTCTCTCTCTCNCACACACACACACAGACAAACAAATTCTAGTTTCCATATAGAGAATTGGACAAGTATAGAANATAANTCAATGTTACAACTAAAGAGTAGCTTTCTGAGATTTCAGCTAACGACGAATTAATTCCCCTTCCCTTCAAATGTCCACTTACAATGCGGGGAACCAGAAATGTCCAATCCATTGTGCCAATCAGGCTGCAAAAACCATTGAGTGAGGTAGATACGCCTTTTGAAGAACAGCTTCCAAGAGNCCCNNGCACAAACAACTGCTCCTGGTGACAGAGTTCCTTTTCGACCTCTCTGAGCCTCTATGCATTGTTGCNCATGTAGAGGNGGATTTAANACCTACTGGGCACCTCTTACCTCCCTCCCACAGATCACTTTTCTTTTGAAACTCGGGTCCAATTCCTCTTCAGAGGACTTATGATGNAGCTGATGAATCAGGACCAAACTAAAGCAAGCTTCAGCAGAGACAATATCATATGGATGTCAGAGGCACGGAGAAAGCCGAANGAAAATGAAGACTCCAGTCTTNAGGAAGGCTGAAGGAAAAAAGTTGAGCCCCCAGATCCTCTCTGTATTCTGGATGAGGTCACTCCTGCCTTGAGGAAAGGCAGGAAGTAGGAGAAAGTAAGCTCATAGGCTTTGGAGTTAGGATAGGGCTGAGTTCAAATCCTTATTGTGGTGATATTTTGTTTGTGATCTAATGAGTAAAGCTTGCCTGAAGTTCAGAGTGTGGAGCTAAGGCACTAGTTAGTAGTGGTGGCACACACCTTTAATCCCAGCACTCGGGAGGCAGAGGTAGACAGATCTCTGTGAGTTTGAGGCCACCCTGGGCTACACAAGATTGATCCAGTCTAAAACAGAAACAGAGCCAGGCAGTGGTGGCACACACCTTTGATTCCAGCACTTGGGATCTCACGCTTTTAATCCCAGCACTTGAGAGGAGGAAACAGGAAGTGATATGGCTGGGCAGAGAGAGGAAGTGATAAGGCTGGGTAGAGTCAGTGCTCTGCCCAGATCTTGGGGACCCCAAAAGACCACCCACGGAGACCTAATCCCGTATGCAAAAGCAAAGAGCCTTTAATTTCAAGCTCCAGGGCTTGGTCTGTCTGTCTGTCCAACGCAGCAGTGAGAGCGGAGAGCCCAGAGCCCAGGCAGGGTGGGGTTTTTATCATAGCAGAGGTTGGGATGAGAGGATTTCCAGGACCCTGATTGGCTGACATTTGTCTAGAGGTATAGGGAATGTTTTGAATGTCAGGTATTTCCTCTTAGATGCAGGCCCCACTGGGTGGGGTCAGCTCATGGCTCTTCCTGGGTCCAGGTGTTGCCTGCCAGAAGCTGTGTCTGAGCCTCTAAGCCTGTCATGGCAGCTCTATGGTCAAGCTGTTTTGCCCCCTCCCCCCAACAGGAGCTCGGCCTTTTCAATCTGAGGATTCCTAGAGGTAAGAAGTCTTTCTAGTGGCTGCTGCTCTGCTTCTCTGATCTTTCAGCTTTCACCCCAATATCTGGCTCCAGGTTTTATTATTAAAGACCTATTAGAATTCATGCAACACCTTACTCTAACATACAGCTATGTGGCATAAACTTAACTTGACCATCTGTAGATAAGGATAGTTAGTATCTACTTCCGGGTATTGGTGTGGAGGGGATCTGAAGTGACACTTATCTTGGTGCCCAGCACTTGGAAGACTTCACCAGACACTAGGCAGACTCAGTCTTTACTGACGTCCTTTGTCTCCTGAGGTCCTTCACTGTTACCCTTCTCAGCACNCTCCATGATGTCCAGGACGTAGCCACCAGCCTTGCTCTCCACCTGTTCCTCTTCCTTACGCATTGCTAATTTACAATAAAGCATGGTTCTGCCCAGCGCCACGAGGGAGGGACGGAGAGGGACAAGGAGACCTATATGCATGCCTGGGGCGGTCCACCCGGGCTCCGAGAAGAATGCATTGCTAATTTAAAAAGCTCTATTGCTCATTAAAACCACCAAGACAAAGTTAAACTCTCTAGTGTGAGGCCCACAGCCACTCTCAGTATGGATGCTGCCTACCTCTCACCTCTCACTGATTCCTTTAGANTCTCATCATGCTGAGTCACGTGCTCATTCACCCCAATGCAGAGCCACCTGTGCTATCTTATCCCCTCTCCCCTAGCCTACCTCCAATAAGCTAACTAGTTTTCAAGATCTGTGTGACCAAGAGATTTCTTGGAATTTTGTTGGCCCTGATGCCCATTCTGAGTTAGAGATGGCTCCATTATTGACTGTGTGTGCCTCTGTCAAAGTCTTGTCACTCTGTTTTTGTTTGTTTTGCTATTGTATTCTGAGTCTATTGACACCAATACTGTATTCTTACCACCGAGTACAGAGCCTGACATACAGGAGATGTTTAATTAGGCATACCTGCCTAAATCACCAATGACATCTATGTGTGAAATTGCATATTTAACAATATATAGGGATGAATATGAAACATGAAATCCCTTTCACCCTAAATGAACCAGCTGTGCATACAAACCATGACCTTGGCCATTACAATCTAACAAGCACTGCCCGCTAACTACCTGCTCCACAGGAAACAGAATCCAATGTTAGAAATAAAATGCTAGATCTGGGNGGCTACCTACAAAGTATCATCCCTATCAGAATGNTCAGCCTCCTTTTCCTTGCCTATGAACAGGGTTTTTAATAGTGCCCATAAAACACGGAAGTACCATCGAAATTCAGTCTGTGTGGCATTGTCATGGTTACTGCTGAGAAATGATAAGCACCTTAGTCTCTAAGCCAGGGTTAGTCTTTGCTCCATTGTCTGCTACAGGCTAATTCTGGTCACAGTTTCTGTTTTGTCTCATGTCTGGAAATTGTATCTTAGATCGGGACCTGGCTAGGTCTCTTATGTGTATTCCCCCTCCTCTACCCTCATGACTTTGTACATTGACTAGAACTTACTTAATAGCCCCNCACTGGCCTCAGAGGCCATGCTGTGGGACCAGGTCACAGAAAGACTTCTCTAATAAATTCCTCAGGCATAGGTAGAAAAGACAACCCTTGGGTAAGATAACCTGGCCTTCCACAAGTCAACTGTTAGGGAGATAAGTTAGAAAGAAAAGTCAAAATTGACTGTGAGAATAAGGGTCCCATTCTTCATCNGGAAGGATCAGGTCTTTGATCTTAAGGATGGGTAATGATGCATATATTAAAATACTTCTTCCTTTTTGTAGTTAGTAATAAGTTGCCAAGGGATTCATGNTAATTGTCATCTGGGGATACTACTCAGAGGGCACAACCCTAAGAAAGCTAATTGCTAAGGTCAGGAGATATTTGTCCAGAAATATCAAAGTGAACAGCATAGAAAATAATCAGAAGACCACGATCCACAGGCTATGAACACACCTAAGAGGTCTTGTGGCGTGGTACAGGGAGGAAGAACCACTCCTTAATGGGACTTGCATATTTCTAAAGTCTCTCCTGCTACTAATGGTGCTGTTTGCAGCTGGCATCACCTAGGGAACCAGCATTTAGAAACCAGAATGTGAACCTGAGACCAAGTGGAAGTTAAAGATCCTTTGTTGCACATTTAGGAAACACTCCCTGAACAGCTGGCCCAGCCACANGTCTACTGAGGTAAGTCCTTGACCCAGGGAGGAGGGATGTGCAAGCCAATAATGTAATGAGGGCAGCTTCCCAGGAGTGCATGGAGTACCAGGAGGGCCCCAGAGAAAGGTGTGGCTAACTCATCCTGGAGACACTGGAAAGCATCTCTTTGACAGCGTGGCTTTTAAGCTAAGTCCTGAGAACCTCTCTTGGCTGAGCAGTACGAAAAGGGCATTCCAGGTGAAAAGAGAAACCAAGAGCTATNGAATCCCTGCTCACTAGGGAGCAGAGGAGGCTCCTCCAAGGCCTGGGCNAGACTAGCTGAGCATGGATCTTAAGTCCAAGCAAAATACTGAGTAAAGAAGGTCAGAGAAGAGTCAGCTAGTCCTTTACAGAGCTGGGAGTTCAATGGGGACAAAGTCCAGGTCAGATGGCAATAGCCAACAGGATATAAGCAGGTANAATGGTCACAAGCTTCCTGTTTAGTAGTGGCAGCCACTTGTAATCAGACCAGCCAAGTTTCAAGGCATGANTGCCTGAGTTCAACCCACATCATAGAAAGAAAGAACTGACTCCTGTGGATGGTAGTTAGTACCCCAATAACGGTGATGCCACTATTGCACCCCTTAGCATATCTTGCCATTTGGGGTATTATTGTAGCTCACAGCGTTCACAGGTGGGTAAAACTATTAATGAATTTTTCCCTCAACAGCCTGCACAACACCTTCCAATACTGTGAAAACTAGCCCACAGGAAGGATGCTTCTTGGTCAGTACCAACGTGATTTCTCCATGTCCTGTGACCAAAGTAATAAGCAATAAGATCTTACCATCAAGTTCTGGTGGTCAGCCAAGAGCAATGTCAATAGCTTGTATTGTTTTGTGGGCCTCTGGGATACTCTTAACCAAAAACTTAAGGTAAAGAATCCCATACCTGGCACTAAGCTTTTTATTTGGTAACCTATGACTTCTGGGAGGTGCATTATCCCCCGCATAGGGTAACTCAAATTAAACTCATTTATGTATTTATAACTGCAGAAAAATGCATACACATATATTTGTAGGAAGCCTATAGAGCAATAGGTTTTCATACAGATTCTTCAAACATCCTTAGTGTTAATTATTCCTCCCCAGCCCCCTCTCTCACCCTACCCTCCCACTTTCTCTCCTCACTTGAACCTTCCTTTCATGGTTTCCCCTTAATATCAACCTGTGAAGTACAGTCTTCAACATACATAACTGATGTTTCTACAGCCTCATATAAAATATAAAGTTTTCCTATTTAAAAAGAGAACTTGAAGGAATGGAGTATTTTCACCCTCAAGATGAGGCCCCCCAGCCTGTCTACCCTCCTCTCCATCCTGAAGCCCTTCTGTGCTGAAATCCCACAGCAGTCCTTCTCCACGTCTCAAGGCAGCCTGTGATCACACATCAGCACTTCGGAAAGATGGGTGAGCCACCTCCCATCTAGCAAGAACAACGTGGTTCTGAGAGAGAGAGCCCAGCTCTCCCTGATTGAACTACATCAACCGTTTCTAATTTGACTGACTCCCCCTGGAAAATTCTCTGAGTCCTAAAATTGGCCAGCCTTCAAGAGTCATCCAGGAGCTCCTTTTACGGCTTCTTCCTCAGGCAAAGCAAAGCTGTAAAATTACCTGTTGGTCCCTTGGTCCAGAGACTGTGTCAATGCTGGCACGCTTCCCAGTCAAGGCTTTCTTTTCCCTCAATAAGGACATAAGAACTCTTTTAGTTCAAAACATGGTCATGCTGTACATATTACCTTATGATCTGATTTTTTTTTCTACTGTTTTGTGAACTCTTCTCCACATCTATTTAAAAACCAACTGCACTGTATNTTTAAATCATGCGTAGTGTTCTAAGATACGCTTGTGTTAGCATTTTATTAGTTTCCAGCATTTCCATGGGAAATGCAATATTCTNGTTGTTGTACTTGAAAAATAGGGGGAAGGAGTCACACTATACAACAGGGCCCATGTAGGACCTTTATTGAGGGGAGGGGAGAGAAGGGGCTGAGAAAGGGGCAGGGACCAGTCCCTGGGGACAAGGAAGAGAAAGGGAAAGTAGACAGGAGGTGGGCAAGGCCCGCCTTTTATAAGGAAATATAGTGAATGCGCACAGGAGGTGCTCTTAGTGGCTGCAGCTGAGGTATAGCCTGTCAGGACCCTAAGGGCAGGCCAGTACAGACGCCTAAAGCTAACACTGGTGGCATCCTCTTTGAGCATTCACTGTTGTCTTCAGGATAAATTCCCAAAGTGGAGTTTCTTGAGCAGAAAGAGTTCACATTTTAACACAGTGATGGCTTATAACATGGTGATAGCTTTCCATTACTGTGACAGATGCCTGAGACAGCCAACTTAGGAAGGAAAAGACTTATTTTGGATCACAGTGTTGGGGGTTCTGGTCCATGGGGAGATGGACCTGTGGATGATAGGCCTTGAGGAGAGGCAGCACATCACAGAAGGAGTTGGTAATAGAGCAAACCTATCTATCGTGGCCAGGAAGTGAAGGAGACAAATGGGCTGGGGTCCCCATTTCAAGATCAAGGACTCGTCCCAGTGACCTGAAGAGCTCCCACCAGGTCCCACCTCTCTCCACCGTCCCCCAAAAGTGCCAAGCAGGGACTGAGCTTTTAACACATGTGCCTTTGGGGAAATTTTAAGATACAAACTGTAGTAAATAGTAAAGCAATTTCACCAAACAGTTCCGGGGGCAGGGCAGGGGGAGTTTAATTTGATTGAAACAGGATATTGCTGTTGTTTAGGGATTTGGTTTGTTTTTTGAGAACAAAATCCAATACTAGTTTTTAAAAATGAACTAAACTAAATCTGTGTGTGGTAATAAATAACTATGTAATACACACACACACACACACACACACA
>LZPO01066403.1:0-11960 GCA_001675575.1 Neotoma lepida | reverse complement strand
TTAACCAAGCCTCATTATACATGCTTAGAACTTTGGCACTAGGAACACAAAAGAAGTAAGACTGAAAGAGGAGAAATAGCAAGCCCCAGATCCTTTACTCTTTCGGGAATATAGGACTGACCATAAAGTGTGGCGCTGTTTCTTAGAGATAGGTTTAACAAAAAGCTCACAAATCCTTTGCATCCTCAGATTTTTCTGGGCCTCACTTCCTATTTCCACTGCAGTTGGCCTTCTGGGTGTTGCCCCAAAACAACAGAGGTAAATTCTTTCGCAGCAGCATGGAGCTGGGGGAGGAGCATACACAGGGACCCAGACAGCCACCTCACCCCATACATTCTGTTTGCAATTTGCCTGTGCCACCATCTGTTGGCTTGCTCATGTGTCCAAAGCCTGCACCTGCATCTCCATGACCCNCCCCCTCCCTCCAGATCGGGGTCAAAAATAACAACTGTGCTAATAACAAGCCTGACAATCTTGACCCACATTTCAAGGTTTCTAAGCGGATGCAGCTGAAGCTCGCCTGCAGCTGTGCCTTTAAGGGAACAACACAGGCAGCTGAGTTCATCTTCGGATGAACACATTTCAGGGAAGTTGTGGTCTCTGGGAGACTTGGAGGAGTTATTACACAACAGCNCACTTTCCCTTTCTACCTGGGAGCACAGGCTGGAGCAAATACTGACATTTTAAAGAGTCACTCCACTTAGAGCAAGAATACTAACTAGGCATGACCATTCCCTTTCTTTGGAGTTGATACCAATTAACAGGTCCTCTGACCCTGGCTCCCTGGTGTAGGACACTGTTCTGGGCAGTCCCAGAGACCAACAACAGTGGCCAGTACTATCTGAACCAATTTGCTCTCCATTACAGCTGGGTTTGCAGTAGTGATGAATTAGGCCACCAAGTACTAACCCTAAAAATGTGGCCTTGGATTTGGTTGTAAATCTCACTTCTGGGGCCAAGGATCTGGCTNAGTCAGGGAAGTGCTTGTCATGCAAGCATAAGAGCGTGAGTTCAGATCCCCAGTTCAGGTGGCAGGAATCTGTCATTCCCACCAGGGAAGCAGAGACAGGGGAATTCCCCAGGGTGGGCTGATCATTCAACCAGTTCAGCTTAGTCAATTCCAGATCCAGTGAGAGACAATGTCCCCAAAATAAAAAGATGGTGACTGGAGAGATGGCTCAGTGGTTAAGAGCACTCATTGCTCTTGCAGAGGACCTGGGTTTGGTTTCCAGCAGGCACACTATGGTTCACAACCAACCATCCGCTAACCAGAGTTCCAGGGATTCAGTGCTTGCTTGTGAACTCTGAGGGCACCAGGCACGTATGTGGTGCTCATATAAACATGGANGCAAAANACTCATAGAGTTAAAATAAATAAATCTAAAAATATTTTAAGCCAGGTGGTGGTGGCACACGACTTTAATCTTAGCATTCCAGAGGCAGAGGCAGGNGGATCTCTGTGAGTTTGAGGCCAGCCTGGTCTACAGAGCGAGTTCCAGGACAGCCAAAGCTACACAGAGAAACCTTGTCTCAACAAACCAAAAAGAAGAAAAACATCTGACACTGACCTCTGGCTTCCACATGCTGCACAACACACACACACACACACACACATACACACACACAGACACATACACACACACAGAGAGACACAGCCACAGAGACACACAGAGAGAGACACAGACACACACAGAGACACAGAGACACACACAGACACAGAGACACAGAGATACACACACACAGAGACATGCACACACATACTCCTCATTTCTGTACTTACTAGCAACGTGATTTTGGCAAAGTAACTTGGTTTTTCTGAATCATAGTTAATAATATGTACTTACAGAATTTATGTGATGATTAAACTGTAGATCAAGTATAATGGGTAGCACAATGTGTGGACCACATTCCTTTGACAGCCATTGTCTTAGATCAAGGAGACCTGGAAGACAGCCATTTTGCCCACTGATATCCCCATCTAATCCACAGCCATGCCACCCTGACGGAACACACCCAACCTCTTCTGGTACCCTTCCCCTCTTCCCCCTTGGCACTTTGTTCTTTTCAGTTGTCACCCTGCTGTTCCCACCAAAATGTAAAGCTCATTGAGGCCATGAGTCATGATCCAGAGGTCAGCAGATGCCTTCTGCACAACGAATAACCAATAACTATCTGTGGGCAGATTATGGACATGCACTCTCACACAATTGCGCAAACACTCCCTCCCCTCCACCCCCTCTCTCTGTCTAGGACTCTGTCTTGGTCTCTCAAAATTGTAATCCTTCGGCCTCTGTCTTCAGAGTGCTGGGATTACAGATGCACACCACCATTCTGGTGCATGAACATTTTTTCTACTGACTTATTGGATATGAGTTCTGATATCAGAGTTATGATATGAGTTATGAGTATCAGAATGCAGGAAATAAATGGTCCAAGGCTGGGGAGACATAAGCTTAATATTTACTAACATTTTCCCCATAATCTGCCACCAGATTCTCTGGGGGGCATTAAACACAAAATCCTGAGCTCATGCTATTTTACCTGACTTGGTTAGATGGCATCTAAGAAATCCGAAAGACATTAAAAAAAAATACATCACACCAATTTGCCTCTCCCATGTTCCCATTTCTGTTCCTCTCAAAAGGCTTCCAAGTCACAAAGCCCCCAGCAATAACCAAGCTCAAGGCAAAGAAATTAAGAACTTTAGCTGGGAAGATATTAAATGAGTCTCTGGGATGTAGTAAAAGACAGATCCAATCAGGAGTACCTCCCTCTCCTGGATTTCTTTCTGACTTCCTGCCAAGCTGCGTTGAACTAAGCCCTGATAGGAGACGTTCCTCGCGGATAATGAGAGATGAGACATTAAAAGCCAGTTACCAGTCACTGCTGGGTCCTTTGGATGTAACTATGCAGTGGTTCAGACCATGTCCCCGGGTACAGAGCAGCACCAGGTATAGCGGTATCCCTCCTGAAAACAACAAAGACCTATAATATAAAGCTTCCGAGACATAAAGTCCACCGCTAATAAAATCTGCAAATAACCCAGGGGTTATCTGTACTGCCTTTAATNGGCACTCTAGGGGACGTCTGGTGTCCTTCTCCTGCCTGAGCTCTTACGTCATAGTACAATGACAGCATGGAGGAAGATGAATAGGTGAAGGTTATTATAATCAGGGTGATTTTACTTTTNAAAAAGTAAAACCAGCCTGACTCATGGTGGCTTTAAGGGAATCCAGATCCCAGACAGAATACAGAATGGGAATTTTTCTGTGTCTGTTTAACAGAGCAGTAAGTGCAGAGGCCTTTCCGGATGCCATCAGCAGACTCCCTGCTGGGCAAAGTCTCTACTGCAGTGAGGGGCTTTTTCCCTCCTGAAGGAGGGCATCTATCTGCCCCCAGCAAAGTCTCNGAGACTGAAAACAAGGCTTCACCAGCCCAGCGAGCATGCTGGCTGCTTGGCCTTACTATCTTCCAAAGTCAGTTCCTCCAGGAAGTCCTGCCCAGCTGATCCCAGCAAGCTAAGAGGTCCGAGTCACCTTAGGAACACCTTAATCCTCATGTCCTCAGAACAGGAAGCTTCCACATGCCCAGATTTTCCTTCCAAATATTTTACCACAGTTAGGCTTGTGTCTGAACAGACGGCCGTGTAAGGATAGTCACAGTCCCTTTTACCTAGCCTGTAACCTCCTCCATTCTCACCCTCTTAGTGTGGCCTTCTGGAGAAACACATCATATCCCCCAACCCCCTTGCCCAGGACTCCCTATCTCTTTCTCCAGAGAAGTCACCTGTGACGTAATGTATTTTATACTTAAGTGTTTACCATCTCTTTCTACCAGACTGGAGGATTTTCAAAGGCAGGGATTTGGGGGGTTCTAGGGGATAACTCAGTCAGGAAAGTGTTTGCCCAAGCACAAGAACCTAAATTCAGACCCTAAAACCCACATAGAAAAGCCAGGCATGATGGCACTTGTAACCCCAGGCATGGTGGGGGAGGCAGAGAGAGGCAGATCCCTAGAGCTCACTAGCCAGCCAGTTTAACCTAGAACTGGCAAGTTCTAGGCCAAGTTAGAAAACTTGTCTTTAAAAAAGAAATTGTCTTCCCCAGGGAAGAACACACCAATTGGTTACCCAATACCAAATGGTCAGCCCTGAAAACATACATACAAGTAACATTACACAGACTCACCAGGTTGTATTTATGTATTTAGAAATACATATATATATGAAACCACAACTAATAAAAAATAAAAGAGGCCATGAATTTGAAAGAGAACAGCAAGGGGTATGTGGCAGGGTTTAGAGGGAGAAATGAGAAGGAGAAATAATATAATTATAATCTCTAAAAATAAATAATTTAAAAAACAGCACCTGGGGAATGGCATCCAGGCCGGTGGGGCGGGGGAGGAGAGGATAGGAGAAGAGAAGAGATAAACAGAGAAGAGGTCAGTGAGATGATTCAGCAAGCAAAGGCACTTGTCACCAAGCCTGACAAACTGAGTTGAGTCCTTGGGACCCACTTTGTAGAAGGAGACAATAGATGCCTGCAAGTTGTCCTTTGATGTCCCGGTGCATGCAAATGCACGTGCACACACAATCATCAATCAAGGGCAGGGATTTGTGTCTGTCTCAGTCTAGCACCTGGAACAGGTGTGCACCACGTTTTTGCAAGTGGACCCTCAACTCTGAGGGAGCTCAGTGTCCTCCNCAGGAAGAGAGGGGCCACTCCTGTGCTAGGAAGATCTGTGGTCTCTCGGAGCAGGCTAAAGTCATGCCGTCTGTTGGAAGACTCGGAATTTGTGCTGTGTTTTCTTTTCTTCTGTGGCTTCTCTCACAGGAAGGGATGGCTCAAGGTGGAAAGGCCAGTTAAACGAGCTGTGACACTAACTTTAACAGAAATCCAATCTGCTTCATTTAAGTACAAAAGGCGGTTATTGAAGAATGCTGAATAGTTCACAAAATCCCTGGGAGAGCCCGAGGATCAGGCCTCCAGACTAAGCAATTAGAGTAACGCCCCAAATCACATCATTGAAGTGGTCCTGGAGAGCCGGCACTTTTACCATTGCTGGATTCAGACACCACAGCTCACCCCATCAACACTCAGCCTGAGCTGCTGAATGTTACCATTGGAACCCCATCCAGGCTGCCTGAGAAAGTNGGTGTAATCTAATGCTGCTCCCTCCTGCACGGATTCATGCATTGCCTTTTTCTCCTATAATCAACTGCAGAGTCTAGAAGCTGTGTTCCTACTGAGTCTGGCTCTGCTCTTGGCTTCCTGGCAGCAAGGGAGTCTGGGAAAGAAGGGATCCAACGTCTCTCACGAGAAATGAGTTCTCAGAGATTGAATGGGACATTCCCCAAATGCTGAGCCATGGTAAGGCATGACAATGTCGACCTCACAGACAGATTTAGGTGTCCTGGACAAATAGCCTCTGTGTAGCCCTCTGACTCAACATTTCTCTGCCTCCTTCCTTTTCTACCTTCCTTCCTATTTTTTTTCTAAAAGCTTCACTATACATATACCATACAATTTATCTATTTAAAGTGTATAATTCAGTGATTGTTTTTTTTACTATATTCATACTTGCACAACCACACCATGATCAATTTAAGGATTTTTTTTTTAAACCACTGCAAAAAGAAATAGCAGGCCCTTCTCTCAGCCCCACCAACCACTAACCTATTTTCTGGCTCTATAGATCTGCCTGTTCTGGGCAGTTTTCACATATGGATCAAACACTACGTGGATCAAACACTACGTGGTCCTTGGCNTTTGAAATCTTTCCNTTAGTNTTATGTTCACAGGGATNGTAGTGTATAATGTACACTACAATTTCTTTTTACTACCAATGTGTTCTGTAGTGTAGGCACACTACACTTTGTTTATCCGTTCGCCCACTGACGGACATTTGGGTTGTTTCTACTTTNGGAATGTTATAAAAGCTGCCTTGAGCATTTGTGGACAAGTGTTTGTACAGACGTGTGTTTTCATTTCTCTTGGGTAGATTCCTGGGGGTGGAATTCTTGGATTATATGTTAANTAGACCAGGCTGGCTTCAAACTTAAAGATCCGCCTGCCTCTGCCTGCATGAGTTCTAGGATTAAAGGCGTGTGCCACCACTGCCCAGCTAAAAGGAAAGTCTAACAGTTTCCATTCACAGGAGACAGACTTAGAGATTAACAGGCTTGGCCAAGGTCACATAGCTAAGGGCACTTCAAAGAGGTGTTCACATATCCAGCCCACACTTACTCNACTTCTTCTCTTTGCCTCGTTCCTGCTCCGTGTCGTCTATCCCCTTGAGTGCACATCCTTGCTGGTCTCATCCCCTTGTTATAACGTTAATTCCTGAAAGTGCTGTGTGGCCCACTTACTCTGATTTGTCCTTATTCTTCCTTCCATCACCCCTCAAGCCACTAAATCAAGCAAAAGGAGAATGCCAGCCTTCTGTGACAGACACTGGTGGTATCACAAGCACCAAACAGCCATCCACCTCTTCCACCTCGCTCGCTAACAGAACCAGTTTTGTTTATGTGACACAGAAAGGGCTCTTGGGATTGAGTGGTGACTGGTCTAAACCAGTCGTGATAATTCCACTTTCCTTTGAGTCACTGGTCTGGCAGTAGGCATATAACCCAACTTCAGATGGTGAGACGCAAGCAGACACCCATCTAAGAAAGCCTTTTCCCCCTGTTAAGAAAGAAGTCTGGGACTGGGGCAGTGGCTTAGTAAGTAAAAGTGCTCTGTGCAAGTGTGAGGACCTGAGTTCAAATCCCCAGAACCCAGGTAAGAAAGCAGAAAGCTGGAGGGTAGCTGTGCCTACCTGTAACCCCAGAACAATATTTTATATATATATTTATATATATATACATATATATATATATATGTGGGGGGTGTGTACATATATGCATACATATATGTATATATATGTGTGTGTGTGTACATATATGCATACATATATGTATATATATATACAATAACCTTTTAAAATATTAAAAGAGCAAAGAGAGGGCATGAAGTAAACATCTCCTTTCCTGCTGGCTAGGAACCCTGAAGTAGGACCTGTCATCTGGGTACAGAGGACTGCTGACACTCAGAGAATCTGGCCCTCCTCCCCTACCTACCCATGAGTCCCAACAGCTGTACTTCTCCACTTTCTAGAGTTCATCTCCTCGGGGCTCTGTCACTCACCCTCTGATAGGGACAGCACCTCCTGCTGCCTCACATCTACCCTGACACCTCCACTATCTCATGCCCACTTTGACATCCCCACCTAGCCTCATACCCTCATACCCACCCTAGTACCGCCTGCTGTCTCATGCTCACCCTGACACACACACCCCAGCTGTCTCATGCCCACCTTGACCGATGCCCCGCTGCCTCACACCCATCTGAGTGCCTCCTGTATCTCATACACTCCCTATCTCCTTCCACCCTCTCTTCCCCTAGCCTCATACTTCATCACAGCCTTCCTTCTTCTCAAGAAACCTTGTCTCCAGGTAGGCAAAATCTGAATCTATGAGCTGCCTAATATATAATTAANGAGGGAATAAACAAAGACTTATTTATACTTATAAAGAACAAATCACATGAGAAACATAANTAGCTAAAAGAACACATTGAAGCGTTTAGTCTTCTGAGCTTTCAAATGTTTCAACCAATCAAATTCAAAGTCATTAAATATCTAATAATATGCTGACAAGGGTCCTGGGGAACAGGGACTTTTTGCCCTTTTGATAGAAACAAAATTGGATTGTCTTTAGAAGGCAATCTGACCTTTAAAAACTGTGTAAAGCCTTTGACCTAATTAATTCCATCTCTAAAACTGTGTCCTGAAGAAGCAGCAAGATGTGCATTTAACAAGGATGCTCATCTCAGCAGGAACCCAGAAACAAGCCTGATGTCCAACACTCAGTGGGCTTACTAAGTGGACTGTATCCACAACCATCAAATCTAGGATAGCCATAAAAAAAAGCCACATTACAAAAGTGTCTTTATGGTGTGGACATGTGTGCATGGCATACTATGTAAAATCAAAATGGACGACGAAACAAGACTGAGATACGATGTGCTGGACTTTCAGAAAATCGTGGGTCTGGAGTGGCTTCAGGCTGCTTTCTGAAATGTTTGCTGGTATTTAGCTTCTGGGTGGAACAACCACAGGCGATTTCACTTTCACCGTATTCGCTGAGAGTTTTAAACTTTCCACTCTGTATATTATGTTTTTTNAATGAGTCAATATGTTGATAATAAATTGTGCTTCCTGGATCAGAATAATCAAGACCCATCGACTAATAGGCCTTCTGAAGAAGTTCTCAAGGGGCCTTGTCAACTGCCCACCCCACGGCATTCCACACTCCTTGGGCTGGGCAAGCTTTGGGTGGCAGCGGGAAGCGTGGGGGAGAAAGCCGCTCCTTGCATTCTGAGGCTATGTTGCTGCTGCTTGTTGGGACAGCACCCAAAGGCCTGAGGGGAAACTCGAGCGGTGCTGGCCCAGCGCCAAGGCCTCAGCTGGAGCCTCAAGAAAACCTTTGACATGNAATTTGACACACGCTCAAGGCTTCTGAGACACCCATATGATGATAACCAGAGCCCACGTTCACTCGCTGGTATGTGGGGTGGTTTGTGGTTAACCACGGAGCCTGAAGAACAGGGCAAGCCGGAGGCCAGGTGAGAACAGAGTGTGGGAGTGAGTCACAAGAGGTGGGAAGGGTACAGCTATCAACACAGAGCCTTGAGCCGAAACCCAGTGTAGGTGTCGGCAGAGGTGGGGNTGAGATGGACAGCAACACAGGCTGTGAAGGATAACCAAGATTNATTTATTTATTGTTGTTTAAAAAGAAATGGTCTTAGGTGTCATGTTCCACGGAGCGTTTTTGTAGAACTAATTTGGATTGCAAGAAAATACCCATGGTGGTACTCACCTGTAGTGCCTAGTATTTGGGAGCCTAAGGTAAAAGGATCATGAGTTTAATCTGTCCATATAAAAAAAAAAAAAAAGAAAGAAAGAAAGAAAAGGAAGTGTCCAGTCTGAAGAATAACCACATGATTCAGCCCCTTAGGGGATTTTAATATCTGAAAATCCCCTAACTCTATTCTTCACATATCACCAAGGCAGATGGGGCATGTCACNGTCCNCNTTTGGCAAATTAAGAAAATACCCGAGGAATTAAAGTGATGTCTCTACAGCTTAGTCATGTTGAGAGATCACAGTACAAAATCTACCCCCTTAGTTTACCACTCAAGTGAGATCCCCACTTCCAAAATCTGTGAGCTTCCATATGGCACCAGGGTACGATGTCTGAGGATGCTGAAACCNTGGTTTAAAAGAAGGAGNGTGGAAAAACCACAGCTACCCAGCTCTCCAGTGGTCTCAAGGCCACATCGGTGAGTTCTCATCCCTCACCTGAGAGAACCGGCTCACTGNGTTGTGNNNTCCTTTGAGGAAAGTGAAATCCATTTCTCCAGNTAACATCAATTGAGTCCCTACCTAGTAAACATGTCAGGTGTTCAATAGGCACTAGGGATACAGTGGTGCACCATTCCCATTCTCACAGGAATTATGGTCCACAGACCACCTTTGNACCCCACAAGTTNAAAAATGTTCCTTCAGAGACTGGAGAAGCGTCAGCAGTTAAGCATGCACACTCCTCTTCCAGAGAACCCAGGTTGGATTCCTGGCACCCAGCTAGGCAGCTCACAACTTCTGTAACTCTAGCTCAAGAGATCTGATGCCCTCTTCTGGCCTCCACNGGCACCACACATACACACATACACACACACACACAATTTTTAAATATTTTAAATGTTCATTTTCCAGTTCATTAAAAAAAGCAAAAAGAAGAAAACCTTTATAACTTGTGAAAAACTATGTAAAGTNCTGATTTTTATGTCCATTTTGAATCCAGTCACATTCATTAATTTCAAACTTGCCTGTGGCTGCTTCCGTGTTGTGATGGCCACGTTGCACAGTTCTATCAGAGACTGTATGGCCCACAAAGCCAAAAATGTTTAACATGTGGCTCTGTATACAGACAAAAGAAATCTTCAATCCTTGATCTAAATGAANGAGCTGATTACAGACTGAGACCATTTCTGTGAAATTAAAGGCGGCATGGAGGTNGAATTTATCAAGGCCATTATGAAGCTGACCTGAGCAGCTAAGTCCATCTTGCCCTGAAGGAGCCTCCTTAAGGTTATTATCCTTGAAGATCACACTTGGTTAACTCCCATTACTGGAGTCTCCAGTTCTCACTGGTCTATGGATACTTTGAGAAAATAACAACAGTCCTGGTTCCCAACCAGTCCCAACCAATCAAGCTCCCCATTTGTTCCAGGCCTGGGAAGGAANCTCAAGTCCCNGTGGAGGCCCTCTAAGAATGGACCTGTGTGCTTGCCAAGAGTGGAGGGTTCAACTTGGAGTCATGGCCCTGTTGCCCTTACACTCTGAGAGAGACGCTTCACTGAGTGTCAGGCTCTCCTCTGACCACTGTCCCTGCAAGTTAATTTGGAACCAAAGCCAACCACTGTGGTCTGGTCCCTTGTCACCCTGTGAAAATAGCTCTCTCTCACTCCCTGTCACCACCTCCCACTGCACTGGGAGACAGGATCAGAGAACTGCACTGCCTTCTATCGGTGCTAAGCTCTCAGCTCCCTTTCTGTTTGCCCCAACTCCTTTCCCTACGCTAATGGCTCAGGCAAATTGTGCCTGTATGGAACCAGTGATGTATTTGGCTGTATAATCCATGATATAGTCTTCTTTGGTTTTTGGTNTGTGTGAGATAGGGTCTTAAGGCTGACCTCAAACTTAAGATAATCCCCCTGCCTCTGCCTCCCAAGTGTTGAGAGTACAGGCATGCATCACCATATCTGGCCTGATACAGTCTCACTAGCAATTTTCTAACCTATTTGCCAGTTGACCACCCACCCATTCATTCCCTTGCCTTTGTGTTACAACTCCAGCCCACATAAATACACAGTCAAGTAGTGTGGCCCTCCCAGCCTCCCTTCAGCCCTCTTAGACCCTAGACAAGACCCAGGCAGGTCTACATACGGCATCAGCCCCATCCCAGTCTCTGACGCTTAACATACCAGAGAGAGACCTGGGGGTCAGAAAAGTATGGCGCTTCATAATCAGGTTCTTTTTCTGGCTGTGANTCACAAAAGCGTACCCTGAGCATTAGGTTGCAGCCCTAACATCCTGTNTAGATCTAGACTGTCCCAGATCCCCCTGCATTGACTCTGACCAGGGCACGTTGCTGTCACCAGGCTCTGCCCCCATGCCAGACCCCATCGTAGCTATTATTAAGCCTTGCCTGAGCTTCACACACCCATTGGACTTCACAGACTTTCATTATCTGCCTTCTCCNGTGCTNTATCTTGAGTGTCAATTTTCTGGTGTTTAGAATCTATCTAAGAGACACATCTCTGGGCNTGTCTGTAAAAGAATTGCCNAAGAGATCTAGCTGAGGTGGAAGGACCCACCCTGAATGTGGATGGCACCATTCCTGGTAGNGTCTGACTCAGGAAAATGGAGAAAATGAATGAAACACAAGCATCATCCACCTCTCTCTNCATCCTGATTACAGAGGCAATGTGGCCAGCCGCCTCGCCCTCCTGCCGTGCCTTCCCTCAAACTAGGAGACAAAATAAACCTCTTTTATTAAGGTGTGTTAGTGGGTGTTTAGTCACAGCTACAAGGAAAATAACACATCCTCGNTACCCTAATCTCAGAAAAAAATCTTCCACTCTCTTTCCCTACACAAGAATCTGTCCCCATCTTACACAAGAGAGGAGCTAGGCGTGGAACAGCCTCTACACACCAATGAACTTTCCCATCGGCCCTTCCTCTCCCCTTGAATAATACTTGCCACCAAGATGTTAGCATGGCTCAAAACCTAACCCACTGAACTACCACAGTACCTGGGGTTATATGGCTTGCCTCCAAGCCATGAGCCCAGGCTC
>LZPO01066402.1:181217-208367 GCA_001675575.1 Neotoma lepida | reverse complement strand
AGTGAGTTCCAGGACAGCCAGAGCTACACAGAGAAACCCTGTCTTGAAAAACCAAAAACTAAAATAAAATAAGTAAAATAAAATAATAAATAATAAAAAAGTAAATCTAGCCCATTTTTCAGTCCGTGGCCTTGAAAGGCTAGCGANTGAGGCCTCAACAGCCCTAGAACACAGCCACCTTCTTGTGCCTTACACACCAGTGCCTCATGACCACACACCCACCTACTCAGGCCACCAAGGTTTCTTTTGAGCCAGGAGGCCTGCACCATGGGCTCCCTATGCTGTTCAGGAGCTGTGACTGCNATCCCTATCCTTGTAATCAAATGGTAAGATTCTCCTATGTCATTAGTCAGGCCAGAGGCCCCTTGCCATCCTCAGTTTCTGAGATTTGTGTGACCTTCCTTGTGGTTGCAAACCTGTGCCTAACATTTTCCATTTATTCGTAGTTTTACATAACTTTCTATAGCCATGATACAATGGTGTGCATATANTCTAAGCTTCTATGTCTCTACACTCTTCCCTCCTTCCTGATGCCAACTCACAGATGGAACTCGGCCTGGCACAGCCTCTACCTGCCTTGCCCGGAGAAACAGTTTTGAAACTGTCAGGGCATTTCCGCCTCCAAATTTTGTACTAAAGTTTTGTTTCTACCCATCTCTGACTTGTGAACAGGTAGAAGGGCTGATGTCCAGGTATTAATCAGCCCTCCCCAACACTCACCCCTGTACTTTGCCTGTCTCCAAGACATGGACTTCAAAGTTCTGTGAAGAAGCAAGGCAAGAGTGAGTGTAAAAATTTATGATTTTTATACCTGTGGGCGGGAGTCAATACAGTGTTTTTTGTTGCTGTTGTTATGGTGATAGGTGTATATTTTGGTAATACCTATAGGCTCAGTTCCTTGGCCACATTCTACCCTGTTTCCGATGATGGTGTGTGTGTGTGTGTGTGTGTGTGTGTGTATGAGTGTTTCCATTAAAGCCATTTTACAACCTGAGCTTGCCCTTTTGAGCTGTAGAGGCACCTGCTGGACTAACTAAGCTTCTGTGTCCTGTGGTGGATGGGGAACACATTAAAATAAATGGAACTAGCATTCAAACAATGGGATTTCAGTGTCAATTTTACCCACTCTATAACTCACTCTACTTTGATTATAATAAATATAAATAAATAAAAACTATACCTCAAAAATCTATTTTATATACTTACCTTAAAGTTTAACATAAATTCTTTTAACAATTGAGGAGAAATTCCAACAGATAATTTTCAATTCACACAACTCTTGTCTATAGTAGAAGCAACAACTCATGTGGAGGGAATGAGCAATGATACTTAGGCTCACTGAGGTGCAAATGTAGCTATAGTCACACAATGGTCTGTGTATTTGTATAAGATTGGGAGCAATGTATTCTGATTAATTGGAAACTTATTTTTAAATTTATTTTATTATTTTATGCATATGAGTGTTTTGCCTGCATGCATGTCTGGTGCCCACAGAGGACAGAAGAGGATGTTGGATCTCTTGGAACTGGAGTTACAGACAGTTGTGTACTGTCATGTGGATGCTGGGAGTTGAACCTGGGTCCTCTGGAGGAACAGTGAGTGTCTTTAACTACTGTGCCTTCTCTCCAGCCCTGGTAACTTACTTTTAATGGTTATAGCAGAGAGATCATAAGAAGACTGAAGATCAATTGGGCCTATTATCTCCTTGACTCTGCTATTTCTGCCCCCACATCTGCCGGTTACAGTTTTATGTATGGCCAGCCTGGCCATTGGAACAATAATTGCCCCAATACAAGGCTTCCTGTTCTTATGCTTTGCCCATTCAGTAAATTAGTTGCATGTTGGGAGAGTGACTGTACCTCTCTCAAAGAAAGGGGAGGGCCATCAAACACGCGAAGACTGAACTTTGGAGGCTAAGAGGCTCACCCTTCTCCAGCAATTTATCTGCCGGAGCTCCTATATAGAACTGTTATACCCCAGCATCAGAACAGGTCCCATCATCTGGTTGGCTGATTCCAGGATAATTCTCTTTCTAATTAGAAGATTAGGGCCACCTGTTCTGTCCTGTCTGAATTTCTTTTCCTCTTTTATTTCAATAGTTTGAGTTAATGATATTTCTCTCAACCTATGCCTGCTACTCTGTTGTCTTGTGCTCTCTGGGAATCAGTTTTCTGCCAATCCTTCCTGATCTGGACTTCTGCCCAGTTAATTTTGTTACGAAGAGATATTATGCCCAATCTTCAGACTACAATTATTTCACGAGTCGCCTCATTCTCATTTCCTTGACCAATCAGGACTTCCCAATCCTCTTTGTCCTGCAATATCTCCCTCTTATTAACACCCTGTCTCTGTCTGGGATACACGAACCACAGGCAGTGCCTCTAAACATCTTGCCATTTTCAATATACTGAATCGATCACTCTCATTCCTACATAAGCCTCAATACCCCCTCAAACTAAAGTCCTTCAAAGGGCTCCAGCTTCTCCTTTCCAAACTTTTAAAGGCTAACATTCTTATGCCCACCAGTTCCCTCATGTAAACCCTCCCATTCCCACTGTCCAGGATCTTGATGGCTCTTTCCATCTAGCTCAAGATCTTAGGATCATTAATGAGATTGTTCTTCTTCTACACCTTGCTGTCTCCAACTCATACACCCTTCTCAGTACCATCCCCCATCACACTCCCTATTTCACTGTCTTAGGTCTTAATGATGCTATCTTCACCATTGTTCTCTCTGTTGAGTCTCAAGATACTTTTGCTCTCATCTAGACTAATCTTGACACTTACCACTCCCAACAGCTCCAAAGCTTCCAAGACAGCTTTAATTTTGTTTGGATAAGTCCTTGGTTTAGATCTTTCCTTTCCTTATCACATCCTTCTTTAATATGTGGATAGTCTATTCCTTTGTAGTTCTTCTCTTCAAATGCTACTCCACAATACCATCACTCTCCTAAATTTCCTAGGACAAAATGGATATAAGATCTCTCAGGCTATGGCCAAACTTAGTCAACAATTTGCTACCAAAGGTTCCTCTTCATATCAGTACAAAGGTCTGTTACAACTGAGAGAAAACACCTTATTGTCTCCTTACAACCCCCACAAATAAAAAAAGGACTCCAAACCTTTCTTGACCTCATAGAACACTTTAGCACCTGTATCACTAATTACAGTCTTATTTTGAAACCATATGAAGTCTTACAGGACTCTCCCCCCAAACCACACCAAACAAACCAAGGAAAGATTACTCGTATCACCAAACTATCTTCAATAAGGCTGGCCCCAAGTTTTGTCTTTCACTTTTTGAAGGTTTCCAGCCACTCCCAGGGTATCTTTACACTTCAGCCCTTTTGTACTAATGTACAGTAGATCTTTTCCTGTCCACTCTCATGTTCCTACCAAACAGCTTTCTTTGTGAAATAACTAACCTTTCAGAGTGTTCTAGAAGCATACTGATGGAGCATGATGATCAATATCTTCTCATACCCTCCCCACATCCTACCCTTAACATCAAACTGAGGACTGATTCCTCCTTAAGGACCTACCATGACCAATACAAACACTTTAACTACCTCAGAAGGGACGCTTTTAAGTTTTCTCACCATTCCCACTGCAGCTAAACTTTTAGGATACCCACCATCCATCTCTCTCTCTCTCTCTCTCGTCAAGCTAACCTCCCCACCAAGTTCTAAAACAGATCAAGGTCTCAGACCACCAGACTACACACAATTTACTAGCAAGCCCCTCTTCAAAAAGGTAAAAGACCTACACGCCTGAGAAAACAAGAGAAGTCATTTTTCTTATGTTTTCCCAGAATTGGCCTCTTTTGTTACCCTAACCCACTCTACCCCTCCCATGAAACCACTCAAGCAATCCAAGCATTAAAAAAACAATGAGGCTGAGGAGATGGTTCAGTCACCGAAGTGCTTGCTAAGTTGGATCCCTAGCACCTACATAAAAGGCCAGGCATGGGGTGTGTGCTTACAATCCCAATACTGTAGAAGTGTAGACAGGTGGATCCCTGGGCTTACTGGCCAGCCAGTCTAGTGGTGAGTCCAAGGTTCTAGGGAAAGAGCTTTTCTGAGGAAAACAAGGTGGGCAGCTCCTGTGGAATGACACCCAAGGTTGACCTCTGGCCCCCACATGCACCCTCACATATACATACACACTCACATACACACACACATACACACACACTCTCACATACACATACACTCACTCACACACACTCACATATACATACACACTTATTCTCTCACACAAATGTGTGCATTTCCACCCACATGTAAACACACAGACAAACAAGGAAAAGAATTTTACATACAGACATTGTTGGTCTATGCTGCCACATCTCTGACTAAGAGACTCATCTCCATGCCAGTAAATCTTTTAAATTGGATTATTATTGACTACGACCCCTTTCATATTCAGACAAAAGCTATAAAAACACCACTATTTTTAGTGTAAAAGTTCAAATCTTCACTCACTTTGGTAAATCCATACCAGAATATGGACCAGTACTCTTCAGGTTAAAATTAACCCAACCAGCTCCCATTTGTATTAAAACCTCCTACTCTGGGCCTCTCCTAATATTCCATAAAACCTTCAGTTGTTCCCACATTATAGCCTTTAAACTCTCAAGCAACTCCTAGACTATAAAAAGGCTAGGGGACCACAGTCAGGGACAGCTACCTTTACAAACCCAACAATTTAATCCATTTGAGTTGTGAACAATGTAAAAGCATATTGCCCCACAACTTAAAGTCTGACGTGTTTTTATGATAGTAACTTCTTTTTCCAACCAAACAATACAGCCTAGTAATGGTACGAAATATTATATAAGAGAAGCTAACTCATGCTTGGGACTAGATCTCATCAGAGGGTGTTTTCCTCCCTCTTTCTGGCCAGACTCTTAAATCTGATATAAGACCCTCCAGTGTCCCTCCACTGGGAGCTACAGTCATAGGAGGACTTGACTTCCCATTCAAAAGCCTTTCCTATCACCCTCTGCCCAGACAGGGTATTGCTAATCCCTACTTGGCTTGATTTACCCCCTTGAGTCTACTTTCTCTGTGGAACTGAGGCATTTTGTGTCCTCTACCACTTGTTGGGGACTCTACACACTAGTTTATCGGATACCTGCCCCACCCAACCGCCCCTTCACAAACCCTTGCAGAAAAACCAATCCCTGATGGTCTCTGGAAGCAAACGAGCTAGGTCTCTGAGGCACTGTCTGGCCCTTGAGTCTCAGCACTCAGTCCAAACAAAACTTTCTCTGTCTACAAGCCAACACGTAAGAAAGCTCACTTTCTCAGCACAAGGAATACAAAGACAGCTAAACTGTCAGCTAGGGATGGTACTTCAAAACAAACTGGCCCTAGATTTGCTAACAGCCAACAAAGGTGGGGTCCGTGCAGTGCTACAAGGAGATGTTGTTTTTATGTCAGTGAAACTGGGCAGGAACTGCAGAGTCTTGATGTCATCATTTAAAAGGCCAATGATCTAGAAAACTACAAAAATTGGGGCTCATACTGGTTCAAGTGGAAGTCAAATATTTGGTCTTGGTTTTCTTGGTTAACTCCCTTCCGGGGCCCTATTCCTGTCTTGTTCCTTATCCTGCCTTTTACCATTTTGACTTTCATAAGGAAAAATTCAAACTCTTTCAGGGGTCTCTAACATCGATGGCCAAACTCCAGCATCACAGTCTAGTATTAACCCTTCTCTCCAAAATTTCCTCTGTGTGGATGAAGAGGACAGCTCTTATATCCCTGGTCACCAGGAAGCAGCCACAGAAGGTTAATCTTCGGCCTCATGCCCCAATTAAGGTGAATTTTCAAATCCAAGAGGAGGATTGAAAGGACCAAACAATATCTTTTTTTTTTTTTTAACTAAAAATGCCTTCCTCTTGTCTTTGAGTGGAAAAGTACTGTGTTTCAATGAACATTTGCAAGTGAAGTTGCTTGGACAAAATGGTTTACTGCATGATACACAGCAGCTCCCAGTGCCACTATGATGAATGAAGAGGTGATGGAGAGGTGGCAAAGATAGAGGAACAAAGGGGTTTTTTTTGTTTGTTTACGTTTTTAAAATTAATATTCTTATTTTTATTTTTTACTTCTTGTTTTTATTTTATTTTTACTATTTCTTTTTAAGTTTTCCTTTGTGTGGGGATGCTACAAGGGTGAAGGGCAGATACAAGATGGACTGGGAAATGAGTGGGATTGGTGTGCATGATATGAAATTTGTAAAGAATCCTAAAAATTATATTAAAATAAAGAAGTATTGTGCCCATCCTGTGACATCTGTCTGCTGAGCCAGATAAGGAACAAATAGGGGAAATTTAACCGATTTGTGCACTATCCCTTGGATAGCCTTGTAACAGCTCTTTGGATAACTCCTTGGAGCCAGCCCCGTAATTACCTTACAAATTCTTTAAATCAGTCTCATAACTGCCCTCTAGGTAATTTCTTGTAAGTAGCTCCCCAACTACCCTATAGCTCACTCCTTAGAAGCAGCCCTGTAACCATCCTTTGAGTAATTTCTAGGAAGCAGTTCCTTGCTTCTCCCCAGCCCTGGTAAGACACCTATCCGCCCTACTGTTTGGTCTCAGTCTATGGAGAGTGAGTACATTATTTTTTTTTTTTTGCTTATGTGATCTTGGTGTAAACCTTTGCTCCCTCAAACTCTAGGCTTAATTTCCACCTAGTAATATGCATACAATAAAAATGAGATAAGAATAATCCCAAAAGACTTCTATATCACTTAGCAGTACAGTCTCATTTCTTGTGTACACAGATGGCTTATGGAGGACAAGAGGTAATGGTGACAAGTTCTTTTTTATTTGTTTGTTTCTTGTATTTTTTTTTCAAGATAGAGTTTTTCTGTGTAACCACCCTGCCTATTCTGGAACTCATTCTGTGGACCAGGCTGGCCTTGAACTCATAGAGATCCGCCTGCCTCTGCCTCCTGAGTGCTGGGATCCAAGGCATGTGCCACCATTGCCTAGTGACAATAGTTCTTTTAACAGTGGCTGCCAGCTGAAGTTTTGTCATTGCTTTGGAAACCTAGAGTGATTGCAAAGGTGACCATTTCCTATGAGAACAAATGTGCACGCTTCCCAATCAAATGTACTTTGTCAAAATCAACAGAGAGTCCAAAAGCTGAGACAATAATGCCTGCCACCCACTAATTGCATTTCTGTGCAGTGTGGAATAGATAAAAGGGTGTTTAAAAAAAGCTAGTTGTGGTGACATATGCCTGTAATACATGTATGTGTATATGTATATGATTATGTATATATACATATGCTGCTGTAATGAATGGGAAAATGGCTGACTTATGAATGAGGAAGACCTAAGTATGTAGTCTCCAATTAGAGATTCAGAGTTAGGCTATGATTAACATTGTCTCCTGTGGCTCACCCTCAACTCTATGATTTGCTTATGGGAAGGGACCCTGTCTGAATCATCTGTGCCCCTTATACTTCCCGAATGCTGCCTAAAACTAAACTGATGTTAGTGAGTGTATATGAAGGAATGGTGAGCCATCTTAGTCCTTCATCTGAAAACCAAGGGTTTGACTTGGTGATACTTTGACATCCTGTATCTCTGTGGCAACCCACACATTCTGATAATTTTCCAATACAACATCTTCCTTAAGTTGGGCAGGTGGTACATGTCTGCAATCCAGCACATGGGGAGCTGATGCAGGAGTCACCACAAATTCAATGCCTGTTGGACTACATAGAGAAGCACATCTCAGAAAACAAACCTTCCTCCTTGAACCTTGATCCCTGAGCAAGCCCACACTAACTCAAATCTCACCCTCAAGTGCTGCCCACATGTAGCAAGCAGGCCACCACGTACTCATCTCAAGAGCCCTTTATTTCTGTTCAGCTCATTTTGGGGACTGTTCAAGTCACACCCAGAGACACACACTTTTTGTTCTGGCCTGGCCCATTACAAGTCCATTACTCTACCCAGTACACATGAGGATAGCTCTTAATCCGATTCTGCTTCGTCCAACCAGACCATGACAACTCAGCTTGCTACTCTGCACCTATCTAATCAGGAACTCCAGTCCACAACCCAGACTTTCCCTTCTTCATTTCAGACTTGTGGTCATCCTTGCTTTGGCTCAAGTCCCCCACTGTTCCACAGGCAGAACAGAAGCAAATCTAATTATCTGGGTCCACACTAGGATCCTTGAAAGCCAGCCGGGCCTAGACAATGGCCTTTCTCTAATGCAGGCAGTTACACAGTAATAGTGGGAGCATCAGAGATGGGGTCCTGGTGTTGATGAGGCAGTTATGTATTTAGTATTGCCTGTACCACCGATCACTACAATACCTTTGCCATCATTTCTTCATGACAGATTGACCTCTCTTCTCTAGTTCCAAATCTACATACCCAATAGCCTTTTGCATCTCTCTGAGTGCCCTCACGTGCAGTTTTAATTTGATAGAAGAAAGAATTCTTCCTCATTCAAAACCTGCTTCTCATGGCTTTTGTTCCTTGTCCCTCCTTGTTCTGCATGGAGCTAGTGACTTCCTCAGCCCTGCCCAAACTAGTGGTTTCTTCTAGTTTTGCTCACCCCAGAGTTTTCCCATCATTTCATTCAAGCATGGTTCCACAGAGGTGTTTCTTTTCAATTAAAGTAAATTCTTCAATTCCTTAAAGTCGAGCCCACTACATCTGTGCAGTATGTTCATTGTGATCCTAAATCACTTTCATAATTCCAAGAGGGCAAAGAAAGGAATTTCTCAGAGCTACATTCATACCAAAGTTCTTCAAGTGTGTACTCTCTGTTGTGACTACTAAATCGGGATACATTCTCATTATGAGTGGGATTGTTGAATTTATTGAATAAAGATTCGAGTTATCCTGTTGAATTTGACTTCTTATTGCTTATGCATATCTGTATTGATATAAAAGAAAAATGCTTGCATGGGATGCACTTACACGAAAAATTATTTGTTGATTACCTAAGTTGATTATATACATCTAAAGTGCGTCATTCTTGAACTATTTTTCTGCAATGACTTGTTTTAAATAGTTTTAGTTTTGAAGAATTTGTTTGTAAAATGCCTTGCAGTTATAGCCTGTGTTCCGTTCACCTTGTGAAATAACTGCTACTTTGGTCATATCTAATTAATTTTGTTATTTTATTCAATTGACATTCTTGAGTGAGAAAACATGCTAGATTTTAGTAGCATCATGAGTTATTATACTGGAACGAATTTCCATAAAGCTAACAACTCTGAGATTCTTCATAAAATTTGCTTTAGTAAAGTGCACAGTAACATCCTTTGTTTTCCATTCTTCAGGATTGCATCATTTTCCTTTTTTCCCTCCTTCCCTCCTTCCCTCCCTCCCTCTCTCTCCTTCCCTCCCTCCCTCTCTCTCCCTCCCTCCCTCCCTCCCTTCCTTTTTTCCTTCCTTCTCCCCCTCCTTCTCTTTGAGACAGGCTTTCATGTAGCCCATTGGCTGGGAACTTGCAGTGTAGCCAAGGTTGACTTTGACTTTCCGACCCTCCTGTCTCCAGCCCTAGGATTACAGGCATGTGCATCACTCTAGTTTTATGCTGTGTTGAGGATCAACTGCAGGGCTTTATGTGTGCTGGTCAAGTGCTCTATGAACTAAGCTGTATCTCCAGCCCGTTTGCTTGACACAGAGTCTCATGTAGCCCAGGCTTGCTTTAAATTCCCAATTCTCCTGCTTCCATCTGCTGAGTTTGGGGATTATAGGCATATACCATCATGCCTGATTTTACATTGCATTTCTTGATCAATGTTGTTTATTTTTTATATGTTGCCCATGGGTGAAACAGCAGCATGACTGCGCATGATGATGCCACTTGCTCAGGAGTATTTAGTAATATCCACGTGGAAGTATCAAATTCTTCAAGACATGAAATCTCCCTTAAAAGATAGTCATGTCAAGTGCCAAAACACTTACCCACTTCAAGTCACATTTTTTCCTGTTTGTAAGAAATGCTTCTTCCAAGAATAGCTTTGACACATAAATGAATAAATTTTTCATTGTTTTTAAAATGTGATCAAGCCCTTCTGTCAAGAATTACTTAAATGACATGTCTTCTTCCATTTGCAATTTTATTGTTAAAGAGATATTGACAAGAACATGAAATAAGTAGGCTCTGTTTAATGGATTTTAAAAAATAGTCCAGAATTTTGGAGTCCTCAGTTTCAGAATTGAAGTATTAAGCTGTTTCAGATAAACAGGATTTTCTCAACTCCATTTGTTAAAAAAAGCCAGCAGATTTTTGAATGTATGAGAAATGAATAATATCAGATGCCAACAAAAATTTTAAAATCCTTTAATTGCTCAATTTAACTTGTATAAATGCCAAAGTAAGAGAACAATTGCATGACAATTATTTCAACGTTAACAGAAAGAACATCAGATGCTATTTGAGGGTTGTTATGAAGAGTATAGACAGGACCTCTTCCTGAGAAGTCTGTGCTTTGCTCCACCTTTGATTATTGTCTGCATCTTCATACAAACACCAACAAAGTTTGTATTTACACGATTTGTGTTAAAAGGAGAACATTTTCCTCATTGATTCTAGCTGAATAAGAAAGTCTCTGCAACAATTTGTTCTTGTTTCTGCAGTCTGAGCTGGAAGAGATTTTCCTTATAGGCTGTATCCCAAGAAGAGTGTTGCACAGTGAAGGCAAAGTTTTGTCTGCATCATGGGGAGTGCTTCAGGGGCTTTGATGCTAAGGACCCGAGACATTTAGATGTTTGGCTGTCTTTATAATATCAAATGGAGCTGTTAAATTGTAGATCAGTGGTTCTCAACCTGTGGGTCATGACCCCCACAGGGATTGCATATCAGATATTCTGCATATCAGATATTTATGTTATGATCCATAACAGTAGCAAAATTACAGTTATGAAGTAGCAATGAAAAATAATTTTATGATGAGGTTATCACAACATGAGGAACTGTTTTAAAGGGTTTCAGCATTAGGAAGGTTGAGAACCACTGCTGTAGATGGTTGAGGTAGATTTCATCCTGCCACTTGGGATATTGCTTTCAATTTTGGAATCAGAAAAGAATTCTGCTAGCGATATTTTCAAATTGTCATTTGACACTGAAGACTGATGTGACAAACAGGGTCAAAGATCATTATAATGCCTGCTGTGATGAATTATTTTCATTGGAATTTATATCAATCAAATATTTGGTATTTTATCATTTTCTTTAGCTCTAGTTTGGGAAATTGTATCTCTCACTGAGCTGCTATACATTGGCTTATGTCTATTTCACTATCATTTTTATATTAAATGAACAATTGCACATTGAACTAAGATCCTTAAAAGAATATTTCCATATGTAAGAAACGTAGACTGCTGAGAACATTTATCATGACATTTAAACTTGTATTTTGACATTTTAAGATTCAAATATATGAAAATAAACAAACAACAACCATCACATAAAATGAAAAGCAAACTGCTAAGATAGTAGACTCTGTCTTCTCCTTACCAACACGATGGGGTGCACTATATGAGAGTTAGCCCCATTTAAATATTCACGATGTGCACATATTTCTTCATTAAATTTTTTCATTGTGAAGTCTATATAGGATACATGCATAGACAGCAAGAGCCATATTGTGAAGTAAATTAGTATATCTATTTTCTAATACAATTAACTTCTTTGTGTATGTGTATGTGTGTGTGTTTGTAGACTGTGGGAGACTTCTCATTTATCATGAAAAAAATCCTAACTTTTACCTAACTGTAGATAAAGACTCTTGAAAGGTCTGTGAACTAGTACATTGATCTTGATACCTGATATAAACAAGTTGAACATGCTGTTTGTCTGCAAGGAAAGCTGCACTTATAATGCACAGCTTTCTAGAACAACACAAGAGCTCTAGGAAGATTTGAGAAGGGATTGATGGACATTGACGAGCAAAAGCACTGAGGGACTGACTTTTTTTTGTTGCCGTTTGTGTTTTTTTTGCGACAGGTCTCACTATGTAGCTCTGGCTGTCCTGGAACTTATTATGTAGACCAGGGTGGCTTTAAACTCAGGGATCCGCCTGACTCTGCCTCTCTAGTGCTGGGATTAAAGGCATGTGCCACTACATCTGGGTTGACGGACTGGCTCTTAACATGTTCTAGTGCTGATCAAAAGGCAAATTAGAGTGGCCCTACAATCTCTGACCCTGAAAACAGGGAACTGGATTATTGGCTAAAATATTTTCAACAAAGCACCCTTTTCTGTTTCTTGGTCATAGGGTTTTAGCTTCCACTGACCATCCAGGAACAGTTCTCTTAATAGTGGCAAGAAATGCAGGAGAGAACATTCTTGGAAGATCAAGTGTACTTTTGATGTCAGTATATTGGTCATCTGGGAATTACTCTGAGTGTATTGAGAGTATAGCCATATATATAAATGTCTGATGGTGTTTACAAGATGTGGCAGTTGTTTTGAAATGTTTATGGATATGTATATCCATATATATCCATATATATATATATCCATATAGTTCATGGGAATATGATATTCATTTTAAGGAAATCAATTTCTATGTTTTCAAACTTCTGTGTTTATTATTTCCTAAACCTGTTCTCATTCATAACCACACATTTTACAATCTGTTTTCTTTCTATAAAATGAAGGCAAACCTTACAGCAATCCAAAATTTGATATGAGTGCACTGCCCTGTTGTGTCAAAAACCTCCAGCCGGACATTCAACAGTGAGGAAATGCCAATGTTGAGAGAGTGAATGACTGTATTCCTAGGAAAGAAACCCTTTTGTGAGACACATACTTTCCAAATCTTTGTTTTTAACAAAATGGAAAAAAGGAGCCCAGTGTATTTCGCAGCTGCTAAGTCATTATGAGAAATTCTGATGATGGACAAGCATGTGAATTTTAGGATGTTTTGAAGGCATTCATGTAACTGAGTGACTGTGATAACAAAATGCTCTTCACTCTCATATACTTAGTTATTTCGAAGTGCTTAAATCCATATGAATGAAAACAAGAAAATCCGTGCTGCTTAATGCTGTCTTAGTATAGCAGAAGATCACAGTGCTCCATGGATACATTAGTCTTTCAAAACAGCTGTTTAGCTCATTAAGGGTTACATTTCCAATAATAGTTTTATACTACATTCTGTAAATTATTAATCTGTTGTTTTGATCAATTTCACACAATAATTATCACAGTAATGATTTAATCTTGAAGAAAACCCTGCTGCTTGAAACCTTTCAGTATATATATTTCTGTTGCAGAGACTATGATAGGGAGGCAAGAAATGAGATCACACATAAAGAAATGCACAAAGATAAAATTCTTTGGGGAAAGTGTAATGTAAATCAAGTTCAAGAAGAGATCGTATAAAATGTCTGATGGTGTTTACAAGATGTGGCAGTTGTTTTGAAATGTTTACCATGGGCTGCAACTAATTAAATGTCAAGAAAAATTTGAGATGTCAGTTAAAACACACACAAGATTACACATAGTTTTCCAAAATCCTTTTAGATGATATGTAAGTGAAAAGTTCCAGAACATCATGTCTGCTTGGGGCTTATGGGTCTCTTAAATGTCAGAGTCAGGCCCACAGTAAGCTCTCCTCAGGAGACTGGGTTTCTTAACTCTTGGAGACTGTCCCATGCCTCTTCAAACAGAAAAATGCCTCCATGGCTCCCATTAAATATAAGCTTCCTGCAACACAGTTTGAAAAGATTGCTGGCTATACATTCCTTTCTGAAATAACATGTTTACGATTTCCTGGATCTTGTGAGTACAGCAGCAGTGAACACAGCTGAGCAAGTATCTGTGGAGTAGGATGTCAAGCCCTTTGCATATGTCAAAGAGTGGTATAACTTGGTCATATTTATTTTTTGCAGTTTGAGAATTCTCCACACTGATTTCCACAGTGGCTGCACCAATTTGCAATCCCACCAACAGTGAACGAGGGTTCCCTTTTCCCGACATCCCTTCCAGCATTTGTTAGTTGTTTTCTTAACCTTAGCTACTGGCTGGGGGTAAATTTACACTTCTCTAATTGCTAACATTTAAGGATGTTAAACATTTTTAAAGATATTTCTTAACCATTTTTATTTCTTCTTTTGAAAACTCTTTGCTCAGATCTGTAGCCCATTCTTTTTAAAAATTTCACTTTAATAAGTTGACATAGCCACATATGATGAGTAGATACTAAATTGGACAGTAAAACTCTAAATAAAAAAGAAGAGTGTCTAGTGCTGGGTCAAGGTTTAGCCTCATGAGCAGCTAAGCTGAAATAAGCTGCTACTCTTATTGCAAAGTATCTGGTTTGCTGGAGGTTGTGTCCCACAATTTCCAGGCCTTCTGCTTAGAGCATTGGGATTAGAGGGATCCCTGAAGACAGAGGTCTGGCTTACTTCTTCCCACACCAGCACAGTGCTCATAGGGCACCAAGGTCAGGAGCACTGAGTGTGTAGAGAGGAGCAGGGTCCCAGGGCTGCCCTTTCCCAGCCGTGCCAGAAAAGGCTGGGAAGATTCAGCCTCACAGCTGGTGATGGGGTGATGGGATATGAGGAGCTGATGGTGCAGAGGACCACGCAGGGTTCTCAATGCTGTGTTTAGGTGTGTGTGGAGTCCATGCTGAGGATTCCAGCCACTGTACACGTACTGCAGCACCTAGGCATGGATGGCTTCTACGAGTGGCTCCAGCGGGAATTTCCCAAATCAAAGGAAGTTCCTCTGATTCTACTCAATGCAAGCAACCTCCTTCTATTCTGTGGGTCTCAGTTTGTCCACTTGTGATTCAGACCAGGACTGAATCAGCCCTGGTGCAGACCCATGCAGGCTCTCTGATTGTCGCTTCAGTCTCTGTGAGCCCTTATTAGCCCTGCTTAGCTGATTCTGGGGGCCGTGTTCTCCTGGTGTCCTCCTGTAGCCCCTTTTTAAAGCTGATCATTTTAAAATTCTTTGTTGTCTGAGTTCTTTGTGCATTCTGGATATTAATCTCCTACCAGATGTATAGCTGGCAAAGATTATCTCCCATTTGGTGGGCTTATTCTTCACCCAGTTACCAAGCTGATTGTTCCCTTTGCTGTACCGAATCTTTTAGTTTTATGAGTTTCCATTTGTCAGTTGTTGGCCTTAATTCCCAAGTAAATGGTGTCCTATTTGGAAAGTCCTTTCCTGCACCTATATCTTATAGGGTATTGCCTATGGTTTTTTTTTCTTTTTTAGCATTTTCAGCATTTCAGACTTTAAATTGAGGTCTCTGTTCATCTGGACTTGAGTTTTGTGCATGGTTACAGATATGGGTCTAATTTCATCCTTTTACATGTGGACACTCATTTCCCCAGGCAACGTTGGTTAAAGATGCAGTCTTTCCTCCAGTGTGTAATTTTGGAATCTTTGTCAAATATCAGATGGCTACAATTTTGTCCACTCATGTTTGAGTTCCCCCCTCATTGATCTACACGTGTATTTTTGTATCCATACCACATTGTTTTACTATTACAGTTATATAATACATCTTGAAATCTGGTATAGTGATCCCTCCAGAATTGTTTTCTTATTTTTCCTTTTTTGCTCAGGATTGCTTTGGCTGTCCAGGGTCTTTTGTACTTCAATTTGAATTTTAGGATTCTTTTCTATTTATGTAAAGAGTGTCATGGTATTTTGATAGGCATTACATGGAATCTGTAAATTGCTTTTGGTAGGGTAGCCATTTTCACAATGTTAATTCTACCAATCCATGAACATGGGATGGTGTTCCATTTTCTATGTGTCTTTCTCAATCTCTTTCTTCAGAGATTTAAAGGTTTCCTTGTAGATGTCTTTGACCTCTTCGGTTATATTCATTCCTATGTTTATTGATGGTATTGTGCTTGGGAGTGTTTTCATGATCTCTTTCTCAGCATACTTGTTAATGATATATAAGTAGGTGACTGAGTTTTTTTTTTTTTCCAGAGCTGAGGACTGAACCCAGGGCCTTGCGCTTGAGCTTGCTAGGCAAGTGCTCTACCACTGAGTTAAGTCCCCAACCCCTGGTGACTGACTTTTGTAAATTGATTTTCTGTCCTTCCACTTGGCCAAAAGTGTTGGTCATTTCTGAGGTTTTATGATGGAATTTTTGGATCTCTTATGTTTAATATCCTATCATCTGCAAACGGATAATTTGACTTCTTTTCCTATTTGTATCGCTTTAAAATCCTTCTCTTGTATAACTGTACTGTCTAGTTCTTCAAATAATATATTGAAAGGGAGTGAGGTCAGTAGGCAGCCCTGCCTTGTTCATGTGTTTAATGGAATTGCTTCAAGTTATATGTGTTAGCTCATATATAGCCTTTATTATGTTGAGGTATGTTCCCTCCAGTCTTACCATCTCTAGGATTTTTTTTATCAAGAAAGCACATTATATTTTGTTAAATCTTTTTCTCAATTTATTGAGATGATCATATAATTTCTATCTTTAAGTATATATGATTTATTGGCTTACATAGGTTGAACCATGCCTGCATCACTGTGATAAAGCCAATTTCTTGATGGATGATATTTTTATTACATGCTTGTATTTGAAATGACTTATTGATACGACTCAAGAATTCAGAAAAACAAGAACAAACCAAATCCAAATTCAGCAGACAGGATGAAATAATAAAAAGTTAGAACAGAAATTAATGAAATATAAACTAAGAACCAATGGATCTAATAGCTGGTTCTTTGCAAAGATAAACAAGAATGACTGACTTCCTTTAGCACAGTTAGCCAAAAAAATGGAGGAGAGGAGACCCAAATTCATTAAATTAATTAATGGAACCAGAGATGAACAGGGAAACATTACAACAGATGCTAGAAATTCAGAATATTATAAGAGAATACTTTAAAAACCTATGCTCTATTAAATTAGAAAATCTTAAAGAAATGGATGAATTTCTAGGTCCATCTAAACCTCCAAAGCCACAAGAAGAGATCATCAACTTAAATAGACCCATGATAAATAAGGAGATTGAGACAGCAATAACAGCCTTTAGGTTAAAACGAAACTAGGCCCAGATAGATTTACAGAAGGATTATATTAGACTTTCAAAGAAGAACTACAACCAATACTTCTTAAATTATTAAAAAAATAAGAAACAGAAGGGACATTTCCAAACTCCTTCAATAAAGTCAGTATAAATCTAATACCAAAAGCAAGACACAACAAGTAACAGAAATTACTGGCCAATATCCCTAACTATAATAGATTACAAAAATTCTCAATAGATAGTTTCTTAAGCTAGCCAATTTAGGCCATTTGTGCCTATGAGGAAATCAAGGGCATCTGAGAAAACTGAGCCAGTAGGGACAGGGATAGATAATCTGTCAGAGTATGTGAATTTGAGCCTCCACAGTTCTAATTCAGGGTCTCCAAATGCCTCCTGTTCGTGTAGGTTGTGTAGGTAATTTGGGAAACAATAGCAAGAAGACTGAGCTGAATGGGCTTTGGGCTATTTGAACAACTTTGAAGTGTGTGAGTTAACCCTTCTGGCTTTGCTTTTGTTTAATTTGAGGATCTCTCTCCTAAATTCAGCAGATGCTGTCTGAGAGCAAGATGGAAAAATACTGTGGCTGCAGCCCAAGACTAGAACTGTCCAGTGATGAAAAAAGAAGCTGAAATCATGGTCCACTTCCTTCTAGGGGTTGTTGCTCTAGAGATGATTATCATAGCCAGAGTCCTCCACTTCGGTGCAAAACTCCAAGAAGGGGAAACTTGCAGCCAGAGATAGGAGAAGAGGGTGAACACTGCCTCCATGTCCTTCTTTGGGTCTGGTAGCCCATCTAAGTCAAATGAAAGGAAATAGAATGCCAGTTTGCAAGAGAAGTGGTGTACAGGGAAAAAAAACTTTAATTGATAGGACTATGTACAGAAAATTCAAGGTTTCTTTTTTTTCTAAGACTTTATAAGCTTGGTGCATTTTAAATATGTTTTAGCTGGAGACTTCTAGATAAGAATGGTTGATCAAAAGCCCCATTGATTTGACTTGGCAAAAGAAAACAAGTTAGAATAATACACACTATTATTTATTCCTACAAGAGATAATAGGTGCAAATACATTTATTAAGTCAGGTGATGTCTCCATGGAGAAGTGCATAGGAGCAGACATGAAACAGTGCCCACGTACCAAGCAGTGGGTTGAGATCGATAGAAACTACAGGGAAAATAATGCCCAACACACATTGGCACTGCAGAAACAGTTCACTGATGGCCAAGGATTGGACACATTATTGATGATTATCCTTCAGAACTGAAGATGCTGAAGCAGCAGTTCAGCCCCAGCAGGTAGGGTTCCCCCTGAAGTCAATGGCAACAGCAAGACAATGGCTTGCATCCTCTCCTCTGCGGTCTTAGTTAGGGTTTCTATTACTGTGGCAAAATACCATGACCAAAAAGCAAGTTGGGGATGAAAGGGTTTATTCAGTTTACACTTCCACATTGCTGTTCATCACTGAAGGAAGTCAGGACAGAAACTCAAACACGGCAGGATCCTGGAGGCAGGAACTGATGTAGAGGCCATGGTGAGGTGCTGGTTATAGGCTTGCTTTCTCTGACTTGCTTAGCCTGCTTTCTTATAGAACTCTATGGTGGTACACACCTTTAATCCCAACACTTGAGATCCCATGTCTTTGCTTGGGAAGGACACACACCTTTAATCCCAGGAAGTGATGGCAGGAAGCAGAAAAGTATACAAGGCATGAGGACCAGAAACTAGAGGCTTTTAACCTTTTAGGCTTCTGAGCAGCAGTTCAGCTGAGATCCATTCGGGTGAGGACTTGGAGGTGTTCAGTCTGAGGAAACAAGATCAGCTGAGGAGTTGACGAGGTGAGGTTGGCTGTGGCTTGTTCTGTCTCTCTGATCTTTCAGAATTTACCCCAATATATGGCCCCAAGTTTTTTTATTAATAAGACATTTTAAGATTTGTCTTACAGAACTCAGTACCACCAGCCCAGGGATGGCAACATCCACAATGGTCTAGGCCCTTCCCCATCAATCACTAATTAAGGAAATGCCTTACAGCTGGATCTCATGGAGGCATTTCCTCAACAGAGGCTCCTTCCTCTCTGATGACTCTAGCTTGTGTCAAGTTGACACACAAAACCAGCCAGCACATCCTCCAACACATCTATGGCAGCCAGAGAGGAGTGTTGCTGCAGAGCCTGGGAGGAACCAACAGCTCAATACATCTCCATGGTCAGAGAACCTGGGGTTCAGTCTTGGTGTGGACCTAGGGCTGAAGTGTGATATGCAGTCTCCCAGCAAAAACTCTTGCTGAGGTCAACAGGAACCTCAGCAAGGTTCTCCTTCCTTCCTAATCCCAGTGCTGCTGCCAATCCATGGAGAACATCAATGAGGGAATGAATAACTACATTAGTCAACTCAGCACAGTTGTACTAGAAACCAAATCTAAAGAGCATTGTGTGTAAACATCACTGCGGCAACACATTCTCCAAAACTGGTTTTATAGGTTTGAACTGGGATTGCAAATTTCACCCTCCTCATCTGCATACTCTGCTTTATCAGCCATCACAGATGTAGACGGATGTGATGTTAAAATCTACTGCTCTTTTGGTAAACTTTACTTTTCTGATATTATTGAAATTTTTATTTTCTTAAAATTTTAATTTTCACTTTTGTATAAATATATCATAATAATCTTGTTTTAGTCAGTATATTGTTCAGCTATTTTGGATTGTTCTGCATGTTTCTGTATCCATTCTGGTGTGTACTTGCTACTATTCTTCCTACATTGAACCCATATGCTTTCCCTCTCATTTGTACTTCATTAACTCTCTCCATCTTCCCTATCTTCTCTTTTTACTTATTAATTATAATATTCCATAGATTTAATAATCTTTAAACTCTGTAGACCCTAATCATATCCCAACTTCTCCCCTCCCAGCTATTTTCTTCCTTAATTTTTTGTCAATAAATTTAATGCTAACTCCTATCTTACTCAACCTACGTGAAATATGTAATCAAAACCTTCTACTACTTAGCACTATTTGAAAATTGCTTTCAACTGACAAAAGGGCAGATGGTAAAAAATTCTAGTCAGTGAAATGACTCAAATGCCAAAAGATAAAAAACACAGAAAAAGTCAAGGCACTATGGCTACCCCTAAAAGTACCAATTTCACAGTAATGGATACCAATGACAATGAATTAGACAAATAATTCAAAAGAATGATTATAAGAATATTTGATAAAGTCAAATAGGATACAATTAAACTTCTAAATGAATTAAAGTAGAGTATGAACAAGTAGACAAGTAAATAAATACAGGAGATGAAACAGGAATTCAACAAAGAGACAAAAATACCAAAATATCAAATTGACATTTTAAAAATGAAAAACTTAATACTTCAAGTAAAAAACTCATTAGGAAACCTCACTTATGGAATGGATCAAGTGGAAGATATAATATCATCAAGGTTGAATATTCAAACATCAGCAAAGATAAATGATAAGAAAATAAGAACACAATAGATGAGATCTGTGAGGCACCATTAAAAACCTGAGATATAAGAATCATAGGAATAAAAGAAGGTGAAGATCTTCAGGTTAAAGGCTTAAACAATATATTAAGCAAAACAAGCTTAAAAAGCTGAAAAATTCCTAAATCTAGAGGAAGAGATGACAGTCCAGATTGAGGAGGAATTTAGAACAACAAACACACAAGACCAGAAAAGAACCTCCCCATATCATATTATAACTAAAACACCAAGCACAGAGAACAAAGAAAAATATTGAAGGTTACAAGAAAGAAGCACCAAGTAACATATAAAGACAAATCTATTAAAATCACAGTAGATTTCTCAACAGAACCCCCAAAGCCAATAGAACATGGACTGATGCATGTCAAATATTGAAAGAGAATAATTGCCAACTCAGGTTACTATATTGGGCAAAACTATCTATTATAATTGAAGGAGAAAGAATATTTTTCATCAGTAAAACAAACTAAAGCAATTCATGATCACAAAACCCACAGTAGAGTAGATACTTAGAGGAATACTTTAGATTGAAGACAAAGATAAACACCCAGAAGATACCAGGATAGAATAAACCACATTACAAGAACTGAACAGATGAAGAATAAGAAGACACCAAATATTACAAAATCAACACAGTGACAGGAATTAATATACACTTATTAAAGATAACTTTTAATATTGATTAACTAAATTCTCCCATTTAAAAGACACAGATTGACTAAAAAACAGAATCCATCCACTAGTTGCTCTAAGAAAAATATTCTATTAACAAAGACAAATATAACCAAATGGTGAAAAGATGGAAAAAGGCATTCCAAGCAAACGGAAATAGAAAGCAAGCAAGGGTTCCTGCTCTAATATTTGACAAAATAAACTTTGAACCAAAATTATCTGGGAGAAATAATGAAGTCATTTCATACTGATTAAAGGAACAACTTATATTATAATTCTAAAATTATATGCATTAGTGTACCCAATTTCATAAGGCAAATAGAACTGTGTGTTTAAAAAAAAGATTAACCCCAACACAATAATAGCAAGCGAAAGAAAGCAATACCTTTCTTTCATCAATGGAAAGGTCTGCATGACAAAAAATAGAGGAAAACCTGAGTTAAATGTCATAATAGATCAAATGGATCAAATATACATCTACAGAGCATTCTATTCATCTCAGCAGCCATTGAAACTTCTCTAAAATAGATCATATAATCAGACACAAAATAAATCTTAACACATACAGGAAAATGAAATAATATATGACATTCTATTAAATAGAGGAAAAGTCAAAGCATTTCAACTAAAATCAGAAATAAGACAAGGAGGCATACTTTCTGTACACCTTCTTCCCCTTGAGACAGGATTTCTCTGTGTAGCAGTCCTGCCTGTCTTGGAACTCACTCTGTAGACCAGGCTGGCCTTGAAATCACAGAGATCTGTCTGCCTCTACCTTCTGCGTGCTGGAATTAAAGGCATGTGCCACCACCTCCCAGCCACTTTCTGTACTCTTACTCAATAGTGCTTGAAGTCTTAGCTAAAATAATAAGATAGGAGAGAAAAATAAAGGAGATATAAATAAGAAAGGAAGTTGTTAAAGTATCTCCATTTGCAGATGAGACGAGTCTACACATAAGAGAGCTTAAAGATTCCATCAGAAAACTCTTAGATCTGATGAACACTCTATGCAAAGTGATAAATACACAATTAACACATAAAAGTCAGTAGCCTTCATATATACTGTGGTGGTTTCAATAGGAATGGACCTACAGGCTCATAGATTTGAATGCTTGGCCATTAGGGAGTGGCACTATTAGGAGGTGTGGCCTCGTTGGAGGAAGTGTGTCACTGGGGGAATGCTTTGAGGCTTCAGAAGCTTAAGCCAGGCCCAGTGGCTCACTCTTTCTTCCTGCTGCTTGCGGATCCAGATATAGAACTCTCAGCTACTTTTCCAATACTATGTCTGCCTGTGTGTCTCCATGATTCCCACCATGACGATAGTGGACTAAACCTCTGAACTGTAAGCCAGCCTCAATTAAATATTCTCCTTTATAAGAGTTGCCATGGTCATGATGTCTCTTCACAGCAATAGAATGTTGACTACGACATATACCAATAATAAATATACTGAGAAATAAATTAGAAAAAAGTTTCAGAATTGCCTCAAAAATTACTTTGGAATAAGACTCATCATGGAAGTGAAAGACCTCTACAATGAAAATTTGAAAACACTGAAGAAAGAAATGGAAGAAGACACTAGAAGATGAAAAGACTTCCTATGTGTATGAATTGGAAGATATAATATTGTGGAAATGGATATTTTGCTATAAACATTCTACAGATACAATGCAATTCCATTAAAATTTCAGTCTCATTCTTCAGAGAAATGGGGGGCATATCTTAAAATTCATATGCAAGCATAAAAGACCCTGGATAGCCAAAGCAATTCTGAACAAAAAGTACAAAGTACAATTTTGTGGTATCACCATAACTGATTTCAAGTTATACTGTAGAGCCATAGTCACAAAAACAGTATGGCACTGGCACAAAACCAGCTCAATAGAAAAGAAAGAATAGAAGATTCAGATATAAACCCTTGCAGACACAGCCACCTGTTTTTTATAAAGTTGCAAAATATACATAAAAGAAAAAACAGACTTTTCAACAAATAATGCTGAGAAAACAATGTCCATATGTGGAAGAATGAAAATAGATTCCTTTTTCTTTCCTTATACAAAACTCAATTCCAAATGGATCAAAGACCTTAATGAATACCTGAAACTCTGAAGCTGTTATAGGCAAAAGTAAGACAAACAATTCAAGATATAGGCATAGAGGGTCAGAGAGATGGCCCAGTGAGTAAAAATGCTTGCCATGCAAGCTTGAGTTGAATTCTATCCCTGGAGCCCATGGTGGAAGGAGAGATTGATTCTTGAAGGTTGTTCTCTGAATTCACAAATATTCTGAGGCACTTATACACCCATACATATACATATACCATAATAGTAAATGATTAAATATATATAGGCTGGTGAAATTGTTCAGTGGGTAAGGGCACTTGCTGCCAGACCTGGAAAACCCGAGTTTGAGCCCTAAGACTCATATAGTGGAAGGAGAGAACTGACTCTCAAAAATTGTTCTGATGTTCACATACATGCTGTGGCACAGGTGTGTGCATATTCACATACAGTAAATAAACAATGTAATTTAATTAAAAAAAGATACAGGTGCTGGGTGATGGTGGTGCACACCTTTAATCCCAGCACTTGGGAGGCAGAGGCAGGCAGATCTTTGTGAGTTTGAGGCCAGCCTGGTCTACAAAGCAAGTTCCAGGACAGACAGGACTCTGTCTCGATAAACAAAACAAAACAAAAACAAAAGATATAAGCGGTTTGGAGAGATGGCTCAGTGGTTAAGAACACTTGTTCTTGCAGAGGATCGGGGATCAATTCCCAGCACCTATATGGTGGCTCATAATTGTCCATAATTCTAGTTCCAGAGAATCCAATACCCTCTTCTGACCTCCATGGACAGCAGGCATTCATGTGGTGCATATACATGTATGCAAGCAAAACACTCGCACAAATAAATTGAATTAAAATAAAATAAAATTTAAAAAGATACAGGCATAGACAAAGACTCTCTGAGTAGGACTCCAGTTGCTTAACAAATAATACCAACAAGTCATGAATGGGATTTCATGATATTAAAAAAGCTTTCACACAGCAAATGAAACAGTTATTCAAGTGAAGAGACAGCCAAGAGAACAGGAGAAAACCTTTGCTAACTATACATCTGAAAGAGGATTAATATCTAGAATATGTATAGAATCCATGAACTATGACAAGAAACCAAACAATCCAATAAATAAATGGGGTAATGAATAGATAGTTCTCCAAAGAAGAAGGTGCAAATGGCTAGTAAACACATGAAAACATGCTCAACCTCAGAAGCCATTAGAAAAATTAAAATTAAAATTATATTGAGAGCTGGGCATGGTAGCACACAACTTTAATCCCAGAAATTGCAAGGGAGGCAGAGGTGGAGGCGATACAGGAGGAGGCAGATAGATCTCTGTGATTTTGAGGCTAGCCAGGTTTACATGATAAGATAGTATTTCAAAACAAAACAAAATGAAACAAACAACAAAGTACATTGAAATTCTATCTCACCCCATTCAAAATGGCAGTCATTAAGAAAACAACAAATGATAATGAGGATGCAGCAAAGGGAACCCTGTGGGGATGTAAACCAGTACATCCACTATGGAAATCAGTGTGGACTTTCCACACAAAACTAAACACAGAGGCTGAAGAGATGGCTCAGCAGCTAAGAGTACTTACTGCTTTTGCAGAAGACTGGGATTTGATCCTCAGCACCTGAATGGCAGCTCACAATTATCTGTAGCTCAAGTTCTGGGCAAACTGATGATGCCCTCTTATGACGTCCATGGGCTCTTACATGAATGTGATGCGCATACACATAGAGAGACAGACACAAGTGTGCATGTGTGTTCACTTGTACTCACAAAGTAAGTACAAAATATTTTTTACAAAGAAAATGACCTAAGAAATGATCCTAGAAGTAGACCATCATATGACCCAGCTAGACCACTCCTGGTAATTTATGCAAAGGACTCCAAGTCATCACAGAGATAGTTGCACATCAGTGCTTATCTCAGCAGTATTTACAATAGCTAAATCATAGAACCAACACAGACGTCTGTTAATAGAGAAATGGATAAAGAAAATGTGAGACTGTATTTTCCAGTCATAAAGAATATAATTATATTATTTGCAGGAAGATAGATGCAACTAGAACCAATCATATTAAGCAAATTGTGTGAGTCTCAGAAAGACAAATATTGAATGTTTTCCCGTCATTTGTGACTTGGATTTTATATAGATAGACAAAAACTTCAAATGTGCATAAAACATGAAATCAGAAGAGAAACCATCTTGGGGGAACAAAGAGAACCAGCCAGAGTGATGAGGGGTGAGAAAGTTGAGGGTAGTGCAGAGGATGATATGCTCAAAATACATTATACTCTTGTATAGAAATTACCTTATTTAACCCAGTACCATTAACAATTAATACTACAGAAGAACAATAGAAGGAAAAAAGAAACAAAAGAAAAGGGTAGAAAGAAAGGAAGGAGGGAAGGAAGGAAGGAAGTTTTATTTGCTCAATTTCTCTCTTGGGACATGCCTAATGATCTAATTTTTCCTTGTGAAAGTGTGATGTGCTAATATTTTGTTATAGACACAAAACTGGCAGATGTTGAACTGAGATTTTGTTCTTCCTTAGCTGGTTCCAGTGTGTAGCTATGGATGAGTAAGCACTCTGTGGTAGCTGCTGTAGTCTCCCCTAGGCAGGTGGAGGCTGCCTATTTTGTGTACAGTCTGACACATTTCAAGACATTTTACCTTTGCTTAGGTCCTAAGTTCCTTACATGATTGCAATAAGTGAATACCTAACTGTTTACAATAGTCTTTATTTGAAAATTGGAAACTTCGAAGGATCAATGTATTAGTTACTTTGCTGTGATAAAACACCATGACTAAGACAATTTATAGAAGAAAGAATTTATTACGGCTTACAGTTGTGGTGATTTGAAAGAGAATGGCCTCGTAGGCTCATAGATTTGAATTCTTAGTCACCAGGAACTGGCATATTTGAAAGGATTGTTGGAAGAAGTGTGTCACTGGGAGTCTTAGCTAGGGTCTCTATTGCTATGATGAAACACCATGACCAAAAAGCAAGTCGTGGAGGAAAGGGTTTATTTGGCTTACACTTCAGCATTGCTGTCCATAACTGAAGGAAGTCAGCACAGGAACTCAAACAGAGCCGGATCCTGAAGGCAGGAGCTGATGCAGAGGCCATGGAGGGGTGCTTACTGGCTTGCTTCCTTTGGTTTGCACAGCCCCCTTTTTTATAGAACCCAGGACCAGCAGCCCAGGGATGGCACCACCCACCATGGGTTGGGCCCTCCCCCATTGATCACTAATTGAGAAAATGCTCTATAGCTGGATCTCATGAAGGCATTTCCTCAACTGAGGATCCTTCCTCTCTGATGACTCTAGCTTGTGTCAAGTTGACACACAAAACCAGCCAGTACACTGGGGGTGGGCTTTGAGGTTTCAAAAGCCCATGCCAAGCCCAGAGTCTCTCTTCACCTATAGATCATGATGTAGCTCTCAGTACTGCTCCAGTGCCTGTCTGCTTGCCACTGTGCCCCCTGCCTTGACAACAAGGGACTAAACCTCTGAAAGTATAAGCAAGCTCCAATTAAATGCTTTCTTTTCATAAGAGTTGCTGTGATCAAGATGTCTCTTCACAGAAAAGAACACTGACTAAGACACGGTTCCAGTCCATCATGGTGGGGAAGCAGCAGCCAGCAAGTATGAATGCTGGAGCAGGAAGCAAGTGTGAATGCTGGAGCAGGAAGCTGAGAGCTCACATCTTGAAAGGCAGAGAGAGTAAACTGAAGAGGCAGGAAGATTTTTGTTCTGAGAGTCTGCCCCAAGCTACCTACTTCACCTAGCAAGGCCACACTTCCTAAACCTTCCCGCAAAGCACCGCCAACCCCCCATGGCACCACCAGCTAGGGTCCAGGTATTCAAATACAGGAGCCTATGAG
>LZPO01066402.1:161134-172301 GCA_001675575.1 Neotoma lepida | reverse complement strand
AGAACTCACTATGTAGACCAGGCTGGCCTCGAACTCACAGAGATCTGCCCATCTCTAAGATTAAAGGCGTGTACCACTACACCTGGCACAGAGAACTTTCTGTTAAGTGTAATGACTCTAACAACTACAGAAGATTGGTCAATACACATTGGACCCATTGACTTTCCTCTCAGTGTGAATTGTCCCTGACATGAATAGACAAAATGAAAAGCAGTCTTGGAGAAGGACTTATCAGTAATGGATTCTAGCTCTTTCTCTGCCATTAACTTTCTTTGAGATATCAAGGAAAGCATTCCCCTTTTCTGGGACTAACATCTGCATCTGAATTGTTAGAGTCAATAGTATAAGGTCTTCCTAGCTCTGATTTTCTGCAAGGAACAATAATATCAAATATTATGTGTATTCTAAACCTTAATGTAGGCATAACAAATATATGTATTTCACCATATTATAAACTTGCAAAATAGGATAGATTTTCTACATTTTACAGAGTAGAGAGTAAAACTCAGAGGAAGGAAATGACTGACCTGACATTTCACAGAAAAGAAGAAAACGGGGGTCTGGAGAGATGGCTCAGTGGTTAAGAGCACTGGCTGCTCTTTCAGAGGACCTAGGTTTGATCCCCAGCACCTACATGGCCTCACAACAGCCTGTAACCTCAATTCCAGGAAATATGATGCCTTCTTCTGGGAAGCAGGCAAAACAGGTGGTACATAGACACACATGAAGGCAAAACACCTGTACACATAAAATAAAATTAAAAGAATAAAAATAAAAATTTAAATACGAATAAAGGGACATGTGTGTGACCACCAGCTCAAGTGGGTGATGATGGAAGAGACAATGGCTGGTATGATGCTGCTTTGTATCAAAAGCCCTTAAAAAAAACATGAGTTTGTTTGCTGTTGGTCCCAGAGTAGCTTCTGGTATCTAGTCCTGGAACCATGATGACACTTGTTTAACCATGCTCTAGGTATCCCAAGAGTTTTAGGCTCCAACAAGAATATATTCTTAGACAACTGGTGACCAGGTATGGACCATGTTAGGAAGAAAAGAATTAAGGATAATATTCTACTTTGCTTTGTGTTGCTGTGATAAAATACTCTGACTAAAAGCAAATTAGTGAGGAATGTGTTTATTTGGTTTATGTTTCTGGGTCACAATCCATCATTGATGAAAGTCAGGACAGGAACTCAAGCAGGAACCTGGATGCAAGAATTGGGAGGAACACTGTTTGCCAGTTCACTAGCTGACTGGCTCACTTAGCTTTCTTAAATATCCTAGGACTATCTACCTAGAGATGGTGCTGACCATAGTGGAATGGACCCTTCTGCATCAATCAGTGATCAAGAGAACCACCCTTAGACATGCCCACAAGACAATCTAATGTAGGTAATCCTTCAATTAAAGCTCTCCTCTCAGATGACTGTAGGATATATCAAGTTGACAGTTAATGCTAACAAGGATGTCAAGCCTGCTTCACAAGATGAAACCCAAGATGGATCCATAATTGGGCCCAAGAGACTGTGGTTAGACAGGTCATAGATCCTAGGGGATAACTGTCATTTTTATTATTCTGCTAAACAGACATAGTATTAAATTGATTCCTAATGACTTATTGTTATACCTATAGATTAGTGCATTCTTGATCCTTATCAGAAAAATTTCTTCTTGCAGCAGATGGTGAGTAATACAGAGACCCACAACTAGTCAAAGAGCAGAGAATAAGAGATGGGAATGCTCAGCTCCAAATGAGACATCTGTAGCCAAGCCTCTCTTCCCAAGGCTCAAGGATCGTTATGAAAGATGGGGCAGAAAGATTGCAAGAGCCAGAGGTAGTGCATGGCTACAAGGAAACAGTGTTTTCCAGACATAGCAGGGCAGAAGCACATACAAACTCACAGCAGTTGTGACTGCATGACTTGAATAAGCTCAAATCAGAAGCCTTGCATGGGAATGGATCTCCACCTCTAGCCTGAGGAGCTATTGGCATCTGGTAGTTGGTAGGTGAGGGAGAGACCGTTTTCCTTAGGTCAGTAGGTCCATCATGTTCCAGCGCTTGTTCACATATCCAAGAGTATATGGGCAGCACAAATTGGACATGATGCTCTTTCTTTGTTCATTTAAAAAATGAGGACACAAAGTTGAGTGGATAGGGAATAGGGATGGAGCTAGGAGGAGTTAGAGGAGGGGTTGATATGATCAAAATACATTGTATGAGGTTAGGCTTGGGGAACTTTCCAAACAAGGGGGTGGGGTTATTTAAGAACCTGAGGACCAGGACCAGGACATCTGCAGCAATACAGTCTCTTCTAACAGCAACAAAAAGAGGACATAAGTAGGGGAGAGGTTGGATCTGGGAGGAGGTGGGGGGAGGAGTGGAGGGTGAATACAGTCATGATAAGCTGTATGACATTCTCAAAGAACTAATAGAAAGATGAGAGAGGAGAGAGAGAGAGGAAGAAAGAGGGAGAGAGAGTGAGAGAAGGAGAGAGAGGAAATCTGACTAGGACAGATATCAACTACAATGCAATACTTTCTTCACCATCTCTTGTTTTCTGAAGTCTCCTTATCTTCTAAGGTCACTTCTGCTGTGCCCTCCCACTCTGAAACCTTGTTTCAGAGAATTTGGTGCTAGTTTCCAAAAAGCTCCTATGTAGGCAAAGCATTCGGAGGAGTAAAGGAAAGACACCCTTTTCAAAAAAAATTCCATTTCCTTCCTTCTTTTTTGCTAGCTTGCTATGTTAGGAAATTAACATGGAACAATTAGTTTTGAGAGTGGATGGCCCTGTTGTAGAATTCCAGGGAAGACTGATGGTAAGCAGATGTAGTGGATACTCACTACTATTTTTCCTTAGCAACCCATTTGATATGTTTGATAATCCATACTTTTATGAGGTAGATTCCACTTGCAAGCACTAACACTGAAAAGGCTACCCATTTACCTAGTCTCCTTTAAAACTGCATCTTGGGTCGTATAAAGCCTGTGAACCACAACAATGACCAGCATGACAAGATAGTCCATTCCAAAAAGTGCAATAGTGCCACTTATATCCCAGGAGTAACGAACAGTCACCTAATTAGACTCACTCAGTAGGATGGAATTCATGCCTGGTCTTATCCAATTATTCATAGCTGATGAGGTCATAGACCTTAGAGGAGAACCAACTATGGTCACTTTCCTAGACTGTATTCTAAATATTTATCCTTATACCCACAGGTAAGTGTAGCTCTCACACTACATCAAACGAGCTTCTTTTGGCAGCAGATGGACATGATTACAGAAAGCTACAATTGGTCAAAACACAGAGAAAAACTTATCATGGCATGCCCATGCCCAATTAATATTACAACACAACCTCTACACCTAAGGCACAGGGAACACCAAGGAAGAGGGAGTGGAAAGACTGTGAGAGGCAGAGGACCAGGACAGCTGCTGTGTGATAGTCTCTTCTAAAAAACAAACAACAAAAAAGAGGCCAGGAAGCAAGAAGGAGGGCAAGGTCTAGGAGTAGTTGGGGTGAATATGATCAAGATATGTTGTATAAAATTCTCAAAGAACTAATAGAAATATTATATTATTAAAATGTTAAGGAGTTGATGCTTAGGGAAAATGAGTTGTCTGTAATCTTTTTCAGTAATAGACGAATACAACTGCAGACTCCACATCTAGTTTCCAGAGGTAGCAGAAGTCAGTGGCATGGCAACTAAAAATGGTGGCGTCTAGTTTCTAGTGGCACTATGAGCAGTGTTTCTTCTGGGAAACCTCTGAGGTGGAATTGTGGAACACTATATTTTGTTATATTCCCTTCTCCTTGATTATCCAGTGTTTTCAGATTCTGGGAGATAATTAAGTTAGTGACTGCTTAATCAAGGTTCTTCCAGCTGAAATCAGAATTTGTTTCTATTGCTTCAAGAATTGACACACAGAGAAGTCTAGTCCTGGTTCTGCTATAGACTTGCCTTGTCCTGAAGAGTAAATCATATACACCCTCATGGCCCACTTTTATCATCTGTTGACAGAAAATAGCCAAATCACAGATTCCACATAATTTATATAAAGGTTGGGGGGGCAGCTTTTAACTACTTTGACAACTGTCATTGGTTTTCAAAAAGAAACAGCAAGATGAGAAGTACCCCAGAGTCATCGTGTTATCATTTCACGCTGTACTTCTAAGATCAAGGTTTGGGCTTCATTGTTTGTTATAGATTTGCTTTGCCTAGATCTTCTGGTGCACCTGCTACTCCATCATTGCTTATTCCTTTGACCTAGTTTACAGTAGTTTGTATAAGTACACTTTTTATTCTATTCCTTTGACCTAGTTTACAGTAGTTTGTTTTAAGTACACTCTTTATTCTATTCCTTTGACCTAGTTTACAGTAGTTTGTATAAGCACACTGTTTATTCTATTGTATCAACATGCTGGATAACCAGTATCTATTCCTCGACATCACCCAACAAGTAGCAGCCATATGGTTGGGTGGTGCTGGCACAATCCTTAGATCCATCCAAAAATGGTCCCAGATTTGCCCTAGGCTAATTGGTACAATCCCATATTGCAGGAAACAAGGATTGATATCTGTGGTGGGGGAGGTAAAGGACCAGTACAGCTCAGGACTTCTGATCAGTGCTTGTTTCTGGTGACAGTCATCAGTAGACCAGTAGAGCGGAGCACAGGATAGAGAGCTCTGTGCAAGGCAGAAGGGAGAGATGACAGAAAGAAAGAAGCTGCATCCTTGGTGACACTAAGCAGGTAGACAGGCTCAGCATTCATTTAGGATCCTTACACTTTTGGATTCTCTTCCAGTTTTAGAACCAATAAACTCCCTTCATTAAAACAGTTTAAATAAGATTTTCTGTTTGCAACTATAATAATTCTATCAAAGAGAGCTATGAACTCTCAGAAGATTTAGGGGAAGAGGTGAGAAGCCCCCAGATACTGTAATGTGCTCTCTTCATTAAGGCCTACATCTCCTGTGCTCCTGTGTCTCAGGAAATAGCTCCAACATTGCCCATTCGTCTAAGTTATAAACAACCACGCCAATCATATTGGATTTCTTTTTCTTCCTGACCGCCAATCAACCCCCCCACAATGATAGCTCTAGCTTACTCTCTGCAGTTCTCCCCCATCTCTCAAACCTATAGCCTCTACCTTACTCCAAATACCATGAGCCACCCGAGCATCCTGACTTGATTCCATCTCCTCTTCCATCTGTTCACCCTCCCCTTCCACCCTTGCTTTCTCTGTTCCTGTCACAATGAACTGATATCCATAAAAAAACTGGCAGCTTCATCTATTCTCTTGCAGATAATAAACTCCATAAGCACATGAACATACACAGTGCTTTACTTCCAAGTTCTCAGTATATGGCTCACACCCACTACTATTAGTAAAATGAATGACTGATGAAAAGAATGAGTCTTTCATCCTATTCTCTAGACAATCTCTGTATTGAATGTTCCTCCTTCCCATGTTCATTGACTAGTTCTTCTTTACCCTTTTAGACTAGACCTTGATCTTGTCTCTCCTGGAAAGGCTTCCTTATCAGTTATACTGTATCATCATTATCTGTTTCAGTGGCCATATCCTCAAGTATGATCAGCATTACTGGGACAAGGGGCCCATGTTACATCACTGTTTTATTCCTAAGGCCCAGTTACAGAGTCAGGCACAGAGAAACCCTGTAATGAATGTTTGTTGAATGAATGAATGAGTGAATGCAAGGTATGTATGTGAGCCAAAGATGGAATCTTTGTGCTGTTTATTGCCATCTGCTGACACCTCAGAAAGACCTACTCTTTCTGTCCTCCCTACTCCTTTCTGTCATCTGGTTTCAAACATTTCTACTCCCTGTCCCAGGTACAGTGATTCTATTGGCGTTAGGAGAAAGCTTACACTTCCCAGTCACACTCTCTTCTTCCCATCTTTCCTTTTCCCCTGCTGTGATATTTGTCATGTCTTCACACACAGAGCGCTGGCATACCCCTTCCTTTCTCTAGAGCCATCATGAAGCCCCTTCCTCCCTAATTCTCTCATTTCTTCCTCAGGTTCTTCAGTGTATAGAATCAGGAACAGGTCACTTTCTTTGTGTTCCATTGTCTTCACACCTTGCTACTTGTGTGCCCAGTTGTTTGTGTTTGCCCCAGTGTCTTGAGTGTTACAATGTGTAACACGAATCTTAAATGGTCTTATTAATAAAAAACTCGGGAGCCAGGTACTGGGGTAAATTCTGAAAGGTCAGAGAGACAGAACAAGCCACAGCCAACCTTCCCTCGTCAACTCCTCAGCTGATAATGTTTCCTCAGACTGCAGGCTTCTGAGTCCTCACCCGAATGAATCTCAGCTGAACTGCTGCTCAAAGCCTAAAAGCTTAAAAGCCTCAAGTTCCTGGTCCTCACGCCTTATATACCTTTCTGCTTCCTGCCATCACTTCCTGGGATTAAAGACCTGTGTCAACATGCCTGGATGTTTCTAGTGTGGCCTTGAACTCACAGAGATCCACCTGCCTCTGCCTCCAGAGTGCTGGGATTAAAGGTGTGCGCCACCACCGCCCGGCTATGTTTTAAGGTCTTTATGGATGCAAGTGTGTGTCTACATGTGTGTGTTTCAGTTTTGGTGCTCAGTGACAGTATAATCCATTGCTTATTTATCCTAGTGTCTGTGTGTCCTAACATATCTATGTTCAATAGTCTATTGATGCATGTGTGAATGTGACAGTGTATTTATGTCCCACTGTGTGTGTGTATTAATGAATGCATATCCCTATGCTTATATTTCTTGGTGTATTTATGTCAAGATGTCTGTCTTCCTCAGATTCTATGTCTCATTGACTGGGTGTACTATTGGCTTAGAAACACACTGAGTATTTTTTATTGACCATTCATGCCTGGATCAAAGACAAGATTTGTGTTTTTCTGGATCACCTTGTGACATATATCTGTGTGTTTCGTTACCAGCATGATCCTGTGTTGACATGTTGCTTTGTACTTTACAGCTTCAGTTTCTATGTACCTCCATCCCTCTATCCTGAGAACCCTACTAGCTATGTGTCTTAGTACCTAACATGCCTCAGATATGTATCTCTCAATATTCATTTGACTCTGTATCTTTAAGTATCATTGTCTATTCCCAGTGCTTCTGTGTCATATCGAATGTGTCATGTTGATAATGCTCACTGTCTGTGTGACCTAATATCTTTTTTTTCCTTGGCTTTTTGAGACGAGGGTCTCTCTGTGTAACCCTGGCTATCCTGGAACTCACTCTGTAGACCAGGCTGGCCTTGAACTCAGAGATCCACCTGCCTCTGCCTCCCAAGTGCTGGGATTAGACCTAGTATCTTTGTATACTAGTGTCTCTATATATCAGTGTCTATGTACCCCAGTGTCCATGTTTAAGATTGTCTTTTTTATGTCTCAGGGTCTGTGTATCTTTGAATCTGTGTATGTTTCCACGGTTTTCAGCGTCAGTGTATTCCACTGTCTGTTTTGGCAGAATGTTGCACTGTGTCTCTAGTTTTAGTAGTTTCCTGTCCCTTTGCTTACATCTCTGTGTCTCTACACGTATCTGTGTCATATGAATATGTGAATCAGTGTCCAAATGCCTGTAGGCCCCAGTATCTACTTACACAATTTTTAAGCCACTGTCTGCACATCTCAGTGTGTAGATTATCAGATATGTTTATCTTCATATCTCTGTGTCCAAGGGTCTGTTTCTCAGATTCTGCATATCCCTTTCCTATTTACTCCAGTGGCTCTATGCCCCAGTGTTTGTGTGTCTCAGAATTAACTTTTGGTGTTTCAGTGTGCCTTAGGTTTATTTGGGTTTCTTTCTGCACATCCTAATTTCTATATGTTCCCATGTTTGTGTGATTCAATGACTATGTATTTCAGTGTCTGTATGTCATGTTTCAGTCTCTGAGCACTCAGTTTGTGTGTTCCTGTATCTGAGTGCCAGAATGTCTGTATTTCATCATTTATATCTTAGTACCTGTGTGTCCCAGCATTTGTTGGTCATGGTTTCTGTCAGCTAGCATCTTTGTTTCCTAGTCTCTGAGTACTCTATCAACTATATTCCTTAGAATGTCTGCACAGTCAAGTGTCTATGTCAGGGCTATATCTCAGTATTTAAGAATCACAGGGGGCTGGAGAGGTGGCTCAGAGGTTAAGAGCACTGACTGTTCTTCCAGAGGTCCTGAGTTCAATTCCCAGCAACCACATGGTGGCTCACAACCATCTGTAATGAGATCTGGCGCCCTCTTCTGTATAGATAATAAATAAATCTTAAAAAAAAAAAGAATCAAAACACTTCTGTATGCCAGGGTCTGTGTACTCTAATGTTCCTAAGTTCAAATTTCTGTCTTTATATCTGACTATGAGCCAATGTCTATGTGTCCCAGTATCTCTGGGCTGTAGAATCTGTTCTCAATGTCTATTTATCCCGAAGATTATGTGGCGCAGTGTCTGTTTCCCAACACCTACAGATTATAGTCTCTCTTTACTGTAATGTCTACATGACTCTGTAATTGTTTCTGTCCTAAAGACCTTATGTTCCTAGTCTCTGTAGATTAGTGTCTCTATACTCTGGTGGCTACTTGCATGTTGCTTTGTGTCTACTAGGTTTTTTTTTCATAGAAGAAAGAGTTTACTTGGGTCTTACAGTTTCATAGGCTTAGATCCCATGATGGTGGAGAAAAGGTAACAGGCAGCAGGTGGCTGAAGCAGCAGCTGAGAGCTTACATGTTTATCCATAAGCAGGATGCAGAGAGAGGACATATTGGGAATGGCACCAGTTTTTTGAAACCTCCAAGCCTGCCTCCAGTTGACACACCTCCCCCAACAAGGCCACACCACCTAATCCTACCCAAACAATCCCACCAACTGGGGACCAAGTACTCACACAAATAAGCCTATGTGGGCCATTCTCATTCAAATCACCATTTTGCTTTTATGAAGACGCTGAGTTCTATTCCTAGCACATATGTCAGGTGGCTCACAACCATCTGTAACTCTAGCTCCAGGGGATCTGACATCTTCTTCTGTCTTCCAAAGGCACCTGCACTCACGTTCAGTGCCACACACAGAGACACATAATTAAAAATCGAATAAGTATTTTAAAAAGATGATGAGAGGGTTGAAAGTTGTGTTCCATGAATTTTATTTAATATTAAGAAATAATTAATGAAGTACCCTTCATCAGTTACCTAATTAATACAGAAAATATCTCAGTATTTATACCTCATACAGGTGGCATATATTTTTCTTTTTATTTATTTTTCTTTTTATTGTGTTTTTATTATTTAAAATAATTTTTAAATTTAAATGTATTTTAATCATATTAGTGCCCTCCCCCAAATCCTTCCAGATCCTCTCCCCTCCCTACCCACCCAATTCTAAGTTCTTTCTCAAAAACAAACAAAAGCCCAACACAACAATAAAAATCTGCCCCAAACCAAGAAAACAAATTAAAACCACACCTCCTCAAAACCCAAACAAAATAAAGCAGCAAACTGTAACCAAATAAAAGCACACACATACAAAACTGTTGAGTCCATTATATGTTGGTCAACTATTCCTGAACATGAGGCCTATCCTGGACTGGTTGACATATCCAGTGTCACACTCTCTTGGAGAAAACTGATTTTGCCTCTCCCAGCAGGTAGAAGTGACAGTTCAGCCATTAACCTTTACTGTAGTAGCTAGGTTTTCAGCGATTCATTGATTCATTGGTTCATTCACTTCTTAAAAATATAACAAAATAAAATACAGTAAGATAAAACAGAAACCATCACATCAAAGTTGGACAAGGCAAACAAACAGAAGGAAAAAAAAGCCAAGAGAAGGCAAAAGAATCAGAGACCCACAAGTTCACACATTCAGGAGTCCCCTACAAACACTAAACTGGAAGCTATAATATATATAGAGAGGACCTGGTACAGACCCGTGCAGGCCCTGAACATGCTGCTTCCGTCTCTGTGCGTCCATATATGCTTTGCTCAGTTGATTTAGAAGGCTCTTGTTCTCCTGAAGCCCTCCCTCCCCTCTGGCTCTTACACTCTTTCTGCCTTACCTTCCACAGGGTTTCCTGAGAACTGAGGGGAGGGATTTGATTGGGCCATCCCATTTAGGGCTGAGTGTCCCAATATCTCTCACTCTCTGCATAATGTCTCTGTAATTGTTCCTATGTGCTGTGGGAGGAAGCTTCTCCGATAATAGTTGAATAAGGCACTGATCTATGAGTATAGCAGAATATCATTAGGGGTAATTTTATCACTCCAGTTTTTTTCTCTTTTTAGACCAATATTATTTGGTTTTACCCTCAGTCTCTGGACTATCTAGTCTCTGGTTCTTGGTCACCCAAGCAGTGTTGAGTATGGGTTCCATTTCATGGAGTGGACCTTAAGTCCATTAGCCCTCTATTGGATGTGCAGTTGGTAAAAATCTTTTCCCATTCTGTAGGCTGCCACTTTTTCTGAATGATGGTGTCCTTCGCCATGCAGAAGCTTCTCAGTATCATAACGTCCCATTTATTAGTTGTTGATTAGTGCCACTGCCAATGGTGTTTTGTTCAGAAGACTTTCCAGTGCCAATGCAGTTAAGGTTATTCCCCACTTTGTCTTCTATGAGGTTCAGTGCACCTGGTTTTATGCTGAGGTCTTTGATCCACTTGGACTTGAGTTTTGTGCAGGGTGATATGCATGGATTTATCTGGATTCTTCTACACATAGCCACCTAGTTTGACCAGCACCATTTGTTGAAGATACTGTCTTTTATCCAGTGTATATTTCTGGCCTGTTTATCAAAACTCAGGTGTCTGGACCTTCAATTCAATTCCATTAATTAACACACCTGCTTTTGTGCCAATACCATGCTGTTTTTATTACTATAGCTTTGTAGTACAACTTGAAATTTTGAAATCAGGGATGGTGATACCTCCAGCAGTTCTTTTACTATTCAGGGTTGTTTTAGCTATCCTGGGTCTTTTATGTTTCCATATGAAGCCAAAAATTGACCTTTCAAGATATGTGAAAAATTGTATTGGAATTTTGATGGGGATTTCATTGAGTCTGTAAATTGTTTTTAGTAGGATAGCCATCTTTACAATATTAATTCTACTGATCCATGTGCATGGGAGATCTTTCCATCTTCTAATCTCTTTTTCAATGTCTT